>VCCN01002162.1:12148957-12159905 GCA_006491835.1 Architeuthis dux | reverse complement strand
TCAAATGATGGATAATTTTATATCCGATAGAATATGATTATTTTAGAGACACGGAGGACAATGTGTAAATAATATTTTTTACATTATATTTAAAAGACTCCTGCCTACCATATGAGAACTTCGTTAGTTCAGTTCGTAGAGCAGAACCCCGCATGGAGCTCGTCTTTTTATTCACATTTATGATTTCGGCCGCTCGTTTAGTAGTCGTTCACACCATCGCCGGGCAAATATAGGTTCACAACTAATAAATGTCTTTATACTTATCATATACATATATAAATGTTAGTACTTTATAATATAGGTATACAGCTGTTTTAACGCAAAATGAATGGATTCTTTTTAAAGTAGATAATCGAAAGTCTCCTTGTACATTCTAGAGACGATATTTAGAATGTAAAGGTGAATGTAATGTTTGCGAGGTTATTGGAAGTTGCACAAACATTTGAAAATTTCATCTAGCTTCAATTTAAAAAAGTTGAACTTCAACTTAAAACAATACACTTTTTTTTTTACAAGATATAAAATTGAGTTTATAATTGTGAATAAATACAGTATTGATTCACAAACATAAACTAACGAACAATATAATCCCTAAGACAAACAATTAGAAACTAAAACCTGTTCACACATTGTCCCCCATTTGGAGATCTTTTGCCAAGGTTGGAGCAAAAATGCTTTTGCACATGATTGTATATTTTCATACACAACAGTGCCTTATCGATTGCTTCTTCGAGGTAGCGCAATCTGTATTCCATTTGAGTAACTTCAGATGAATCAATGCTGCTGGTATTCATTGCAGATGCGTAGCAAGAAGGGGGCGAGAGGAGACAGTCGCCCCCGGGCGCAGGTGTGAAGGGGTGCAACATTTTCCTCTGGCCTATAGTGCCTGTTAATAATTATGCCCTTCCCTAGGATATTGCACAACTGCACCCGGGCGCTGTTTTTGCCCTCAGGCACTGAGAACCCTTGCTACGCCACGGATTCATCGTCAAACACTTCGATAATTTTGAGAACGCACGTAACACTTCAACCACGAAACTGGAATGATTATCTGTGTATCTCACAATATAAGTCGGCGTTCAAAATTCGAATCTTAGTTATTCGACTGTAATGTTCAACATCGGAAATCGTGACGTGTTTTCTTTTGATTGGTGACGTGTTTTCTTTTGATTGGTCGTATAGCAAACATTGACGCGCAGTGTGTGTTTGTGCTATGGTTTGTACATTATCTGAGACTTCGTACGATATCGCCCATTTTAAGAAGCACCGAGTTTTACTTTGAAATTCCTTTTTTAAATTGAAGTTCAACTTTTTTAAATTGAAGCTAAAAAGGTTTAGAGTTTTTTTTGTTTTTTTTTATCTCTTTACAAAAATATACACCTTACTTTACGTTAGTTTGCGTTATTTACTATTTTTTACTTTATTTTTTTAATTTAAAAAAAAAGAAGTTTGGCCTCTGTTTCGTTTTTGGAATTGATTTTTTAAAAGTAATATCTTATTTTAAAAATGTTTCTCCTACTAAACAACGTATAACTTTCGACAAATTGTTTTGGTCCTTTTTTGTTCCTATGTTTAGAAACTGTTAGATTATGACTAAAGACTAATCATGCCTATATCGTCTTAATATCTATTGCTTTTATAACAGTGAGTGAGGCATCGAGAACATTTCACCTGATCAAAAGAGATTGCGAGTGAAAAAAAGCCCTGTTCTAGATGGCATTACTCGGGAAAGACTAACAACAATCCGAACATCTAATTCAGTCGTTCTCAACGTGGGTGCTAGCGCCACCTTGGGGGCGTTGGTTCGTTTCAATGGGGCGTTGAGGTGACTAAGGACCTTAAGGGGGCGTTTGAACTTCTAGAGAGGGCGTTATGGAGATTCCATAAATATCTGATTTACAAATGACTGTTGTTTAGTAGTATCTGCTTACGAAAGGAAATCGCATTAGGCCGTTATTAAATGCTAACTTCGCTAACCATTTCTTCTATACAAGTAAGTAACTGGCAAATTGCGAACTATTCTGCTTAATAGTCTGTAGTGTTACTATTATTCTATGGATAGACATTTAAAATGATCTCCCTTGCTGTTTTTCTTTTCAAACAAAGAATACTGTATGTATCTGAAGTCACTGAAAAATGATTTTGAGAAGCGCTTTGAAGATCGGATTGATATGAATATTCCTGACTGGGTTATTAATCCATTGATTTGCAAGGCTGAAGGAGAAGAAATCGACTTGCAGGAAGAAATCATTGTTTACTTCTCATATTTGAACTGGGGGGCCTTGGGCTGAAAAAGGTTGAGAAACACTGATCTATGTCATTCTTCTTTCCGTTCCTTCCATCCAATCTTTGTATGTGTCTTTGTGTTGCGCCTTTATATTAGGTTTCTTCAGTTTTTAAGCTGGTATGGCTGGCCATGTATGTATGTATTGATATGAATATTCCTGTCTGGGTTATGAATCCATTCATTTGCAAGGTTGAAGAACAAGAAATCGACTTGCAGGAAGAAATCATTGTTTTTACTACTCATATTTGGAACTACGGTGGGGGGTGGCGTTAACATGTAGCTAGGTGTCATAGGGGGGGGGGCGTTGGGCTGAAAAGGGTTAAGAAACACTGATCTAATTGAACGGGATTCGTGACGATCACCAGCATGGAGTAGAAATGTGAGAATCGGCGAAACAGAAATGTTTTCCTGTTTTTAAAACGAATATCAGTTGTTACATATGAAATGTTGTTAACATAAAGGATGATATAAAAAAAACGGTAGATATTTAATCAAAATATAACCCATTTGAAGCAATAACCTTTTTTCAACGATCCTCTAATGGTAATATGTCGTCTCTATAAAAATCTTTAGGTGTCATCATCACCATCATCTGCCTTTTAACATCCATCGTTGGTCACCAAGATTCGCCAGATCGCTCTATCGCGGGCGTCGCGGCGCCAATATTTCCTAAACCCGTCTGAATCGTTAAGCTGGTGACCGCAATTCCGCATATGATCACTGGGAATCCAGGCTGTGAGTCGTGGTGTATGACATGTGAGCGGTTGTATGACATTCTTGGAACATGGCCTGCCCATTGCCATTTGAGTTTTCTAATGAATTCTATGATATCTCTGACTCCTGTTTGTTCTCTAATATAATGTGCTGTCTTGTGATCTCTCCACGTGAGGTTAATCATAATCCTCTCTTGGGCACATTGCATGGTTCTTAGTTTGAGAGCCAATCTTTTGGTTAGGTTCCATGTTGCAGCTCCATAGCTCCATGGTTGTAGACCCTTCTTTACAAAACTAATGTGATCTTTTCATTCTTCAATGTTGAGCCTGCCAACCTAGTTTAATTTCTTCTTCTTTTGAGGATGTAATCGAGATTCGTTGTGCCAGATAGATGTAGTGGTCTACTTTATTTAGCTCTGCGTTTTCGATTTTGATTGTTGTGTCTTTGTCCTCAACATATTTGTTGCACAGGACATTGTTTTTTTTACTGAAGTTCATATGATGTCCTAATGTCTTGCGTTCTTCATTCAGTTCGTCTAACATTATTTGGAGTTCATGAAGGTTCTCGGCAAACAGGACGGGGTCGTCAGCAAATCTTAGGTTGCTTAGATATTTGCCATGTGGTCAGGAATTCAGTAAAAACACAGATTATGGTTTCCCTATTATTATATCACTAGTTATATTGAATTTGCAAAAAATACCATTACGTTAGTAAATCTTTCATTTTTAGCATTATTCCCTATGATGTAAAAAAAACCATTTCATGTAACAATCTAATATTTTTGAAAGAAGACTATTTTCATTCATTTGGACGAGTAAAAATAAAACGACTGCAACTATGATCATGCATTTAAGTTTTATTGAATACGTAAGTTCAATGGTGTATCATACCATACATGTTTCGGTTATGGCTGCAATTTTATTCTTCTGTTGTGCAAACTTAGGAGATGTCTTGGTGATCGTTCTTGGCACAAGAGATCTATATTTTTGGTACCTCTCACTATCTTCTTTTTCCTCTCCTTGGTAGACAACTGCCGTCACACGTGTATGCCAGTCACTGGTATAAAAACCAACTGGTCACCCACGTGATCATTCTTTTATAGCCGTCAGTGTAATGAAGGGAGTTTATTTCCAATTCTCGCCTGTTTGTCAAATGTTCTAGAACACTGGAGGATCCAGTCAGGCTTGAACTCACAATAAATGCTTATGAGACCAGCATATGGCTTCCAATGGATGATTTTCACACACACACACACACACACACACACACACACACACACACTGAGAGCCATATTCTTCGGAAGATTAAGTAGCACCATACTTTCTGAAGAAGAGGACTCTATATTCATATATTTTTTTAATACAAATTCACCCCGCTATCCGAAAGTAGAGCGTTCTTATTAAACCTTACGTAATTTGAAATGGCGCAAAGCGAAAAAGAAATTACCATTAATCCAGATGGAAATTTTTTTGAGCGTTCCCAGACCCAAAAAGTAACCTTCTGTGAGATGTTCGTTACGATTGACAGTGCTGCAATGATTGCAGAAAAGTGTGACTATAATAAGACACGTATGTTTAAGGTAGTTTTGGGGGGATGTTTTGAGTGTCCACAAAGAACTGTATAATAGAAAAATGCACGAGGCAAGTGTACTGTCGTATTTTAAGCCTTCCACACCAGACGACGAACCTCGACCATTGAGAGGCAGGCAGACATACAGGATGGGTGAGAATTAACTCCCTATTAGAAATTATATGTAACTTTTGTAAATATTGCTCTATTTTTGTGACTCCACAAACTCTGGATCAACTGGAGGTGCACATTCGACATGTTATGGCCAACACAGTCGCCGGACTTCCTACAAAGGTCTATCGAGGCGATACCGAAACGCTTACAAAAATTGGTGCCTACGTTGAATTTTAACACAATAGGAAAATTATACCATTGTATGGTCCAAAGTAAAGCTAGTTTGACTACAGTCGACCAATAAATAATAACGTTATTACCAATTTCTAATAGGGAGTTTCTTTTCAGCCACTCTGTAGAAGGTTATTTTTCGAGCCTGGGAATGCTTTAAATATTTTCCAATATAAATTAATGGTAATTGCTTCTTCGCTTTACGCCATTTCTGCTAGCGGCAGAAACCTGTACTAATGTCTGCCTTAAAAGGGAAGTGAGTAAAGACCACTTTCGAAAAACGGGGCAGACTTGTAGTTATATATTCCATTATTACAAAATGTAGAAAGTTTGCCTTGGTAGGCAACTCTTAACGATATAAAAATTACTGTATCGAGTTAATTCACGTGATCCAACATTTTATTTGGGAATGAAAAGGATCTGTGATCGTCCATTGGTGGAATTACATAACACTCCTGTCAGATAAGTAGCAGTGATTACGGGCCAGAACGCCGCGATAAATAAAATTAAAAACAAATGATGGATGGCTTAGTCAAATGAGATTTCCCGAATCCATGTAATATTTCAGCATCAGTTTTTTAAAGTGTGTGACTCTGTACATTTCGATGGCTGTGACTCTAATAAACAAAGACACACACACGCGCGTGAACACTCACACACACATGGCAGGTAAAAATAAATGCGCAAAGTATAAACATGTATATTAATTTTATTTAAATTTAATTCAATCCCCATCGTCCCGGCTGTGACATAAGGCAGCAATCATACCCCGCCATTGAACCATGTCTTGCGCTTCGGTCTGTGCTTCGCCCCGTGAGTGACCCTTCTCTTACAATTCCGTCATCACTGTCCTCCGCCAGGTGGTTCTTCCGGGATGGGGTCGTTAGCCCCACGCCCAAAATCCAACCTGGAGGACCAGGTGCTTCTCGTCTGACCTCTCCCCTGTAACCTGCCCAAACCTGTATTGGTTAAACCTGCCAGGTGCTTACGTATAGCTCACAGGGTCCTTGAGTAACACAGGCCACCCCGACCATCACGGTAGCAGCATCCGGCAAAACATTTTGATTACATCCTTAAAGATTCATACAGAAACAAACATTCCCATTGAAAGTTCTGTTTTAGTTTCAAGTCCTTCCTTTCTGTTTTTAGGATTTGATTGCACATTATCCGATTTAACTGACTTGACCACTTTCAAACCCACCTCTCATACTGAAAAGAAATCACAAGCTGATTATTTGTTGGACAGAACGTAGTCCAATATAATTGATAATAGTTGAAGAACACACAGATCAATACACTGGAAAAACTCATGATGATTAAGACAAAGTTTTGATATTTAAAAAAACTATTTACACAAGAATCAAAGCAGTATTCTTAAATGAACTAGAAATAGAAATGTGGAACCCATAAATAAAATGAGGTACAAACTGTTCACAATTTTGTAAATAATGTTTTGGTATCAAAGACTTTGAATGTTGTGTGGGTGACTTAACAAAAAAAAGTCTGAATTTTAAAGAATAGGTGTTACTATTATACATTGATTGATTCGGATGAGTTCCCTGTTCTTTGTTGTCATTATCACAACGTTTCGGCCGCTATAACCTTTAGCCGTCTCAGATGTCTTTAACATTCGGTAACTCTCCGGGAATGTCGAAGAGAACCCTTTATTTAATCCACAGGAGTATGTTGTTCCAATTCCTATACTTGTTACGTCGTGAGTTCGATCTCGGGGCCAGGTAGTGCAGAAATATAGACAGGTTCAGTGGGGAGGCAGACACAAAAAAATCCGAGAAAACTGGTTTGAATGAATATTATCCTGATTTAGTTTTTTGATTAGATGAAGTATTGTCAACCATTATTAATTTTTGACTAGTATTTTTCTTTCATATTCAATTTTTTTAGTTGCTTTTTATCGCAACTTACTCAGGCCGTCAGTCTACGGCAATGAGTAAACGGCGCAGTGGGTTAAATTTGATCTTCTGCCAGCCATAATAGCTCTAGTAGCTCATTCGGTAGAGCAGTGGCGTACATAGGCAGCTTCCCGAGGTAAAAAGGACACGAGTTTGAGTTTCACCTAGAGCCTTATTCTTTATTCTTTATTTCCGATCTGCGCTGTTTACCCACGTCGTAGACTGAAAGTCTGAGTAAGTTGCGATAACTAAAAAAAATGAAGACGAAAGAAAAATACTAGTCAAGAATTGATAATGTTTAGACCGAACGAATCTCTGCATAATAAAAATTGTGCAAACTATGAAGTAAATTTATCAGCTCACCCATTAACTTATTGGGAGGTGTTTGCTGGTTCGCTATAAAAAAGTCAAATGGAGAAATGAAATGTTCAAGATGCATATGAGCTGAGAATATTTTTTTAAACAATGCAATATAATTGCAAATGGATTTTTCTTATTAAATCGGGATGTCATAAGTTGTTTTAATCATTAAACCTTCTGAGCGTACACTGCGACCGAATGCCAAAAAGCGTAAAATATTTCGCGAGTTGTCTGCTCTTGATTTTGTAATCATGCGCCAAAGAAAATGTTTCAACCGTAATAGTTTGACCGCCTTGTTCAAGCTCAGTGTCATATGAAACAGTACTTTTTTTATTTACTCCCCTTTTTTTTAGTTGCTCTTCAAAAAAGGAGGAGCAATCATTGCTTAGTTTTTGGTCAAACCTGTTCCCGTTTCTTTAATTTTCTTTTTTACCGGGAATATTTCACTTTTGTTTGAGCGTCGATATTGTCTAGTCATAACGAAATCTTACTCAATATGATTTTTTTTAAACTTAAGTACAGGCTAGCGCGAAATAAACTGCCATTTTGATTCTTTCGGACCACTGTTTTTGCATTTTGTGTGTTCTTTTCCTGTCACAGAAGTTTTAATGGCGAAAGTCGTAGAAACTGCTTATATCGTACTCGACTGGTTATTGCTAGTTAAATTATTGTTGATCGAGACTGTAGCAATAATTTTTGTCGCTTTTTAATTGTGTTGGTTATAACAATTTAAACAGTGGCCCAAAAGAATCAAAATGGTCAGCTTATTTTGCGTCACCCTGTATTATTCTGAAAATGGCGTCGATTTTGTTGGCTTTGAAAACAAATTACTTAAAATGGATGACAAATGAAGTGTAAATATTTATGTTTCAATCGTCCATGGACGGCTGACTGCACATTTGACTGGAGGGTTGCGTCACTGGCATGTTAGATCTGGAGCAAGGGGGCACTAGGAACCCGAACAAGCGACCAAGTTCGCGCCTAAATCGCATATTGAAGACACCGTAGATGATCGGATTGACGGCGTTGTTGAGCAAGTACGAGCGGACAGCCAACTGGAAGAGGACGTCACCCGTCGAACTGAGCTCTTGACGAAAATCTTTGATGTGAATCTCGAGCATGACGAGAATGACGTGCGGCATGTAACTGAGCACCCACGTGACGGCGATCAGCGCCATGATGGAAGAAGTCCGGCTGACGCGTAACAGGGAACCTTTCGAAGACTTTTCCGTTTGTTGCTGCAGCTTTCGAGTGCGCTTATTGCGGTCCAGTTTCAACCGGACGCGAGACGAATCGATTGAAACTTCGCTCTCCAGCGTCGGCGGATAAGGAATCTTCAATATGGAATTTCCCGTTCGCTTTCCGTCCGTGGCGAGATGGACGCCCGGCAGAGACGCCGAAGTTGGGCGGCGTTTGTTTTTGTGGCGCCACACTTTGATGGCGATGAGAAAGTAGAGAAGAAAGATGATGGAGAAAAGGACAATGGACAGCGTAAGGAGGATGTAATAGAACAGTCGCGGGTAGATCGTGTCGAACATCGCTTGATCGATTCCACACTCACAGCCGCCGCTTGTCTCGTTGCCATGCGTAGGAGTTCGTCTCATGCCGTAGATGATCCACGAGGGCCAGACAAATATCAACGAGGTGACTATAATAAAGATCGACACTTTTTTCGCCATTTTCGGCGTCAGCTGCGTATCGAACGGACGACACATACGTCGGTAGCGGTCGATTGAGATAGCGAATATGATGAAGCCCGAGTCGACTGCGATGGCCGAAGCTATGAGCAAAGAGAGTTTGCAAGCCTCATGACTATGGAAGATGTGAGGTGTTGACACACGAAACAGTTCCATAGGCATTGAGAATACGCAGCTAAGAAAATCACATGCTCCTAGCATAACGACAAACTGGTTTGTTCCTGTGCGTTCCATTTTCCGGCTGTATACGTAACAGACGGCTGCATTTCCGACAGTGCCGATAACCATTCCGATTGATATGTAGAGAAGGACGGGGATATATTCGTGTACCTTCCGATCATTTAGCCTCAATATAGCGTCCAGATTACCGGTAGTATTGCTGTAGAGAAGTTCGCACACGTCATGCTGGGACATGTTGGCTAGTTGCTTTTTTTTAAAAATTCTGAATTGTTGGTTAACCGGAAGTGCCGTTTAGTGATGGCTTCCCGTGTCGCTCACTCTCCAATTGTTAAAGTTGTGGCAAATCCCCAAAGGAATCCACGTCGTCAGTCAAAGAAAGTGGCCTATTATGAAAAAGAAAGAAAAAAAAAGATTAGTAAATAATCATATCTTGATTCAAACAGTAAAAGAAATATAGTTGACTCTTGTTAATACGGCACCCTCGGGGATTTAAGAGTGTCGTTATAACGAATTTACTGTTAAAACAGATGGATTTTATACGAAGTGTATTAATAATAATAATTATACGAAGTGTATTAATAATGAGAAATCAAAAAGTACAAACAAAAATTACTTTACGGGTTTAGTAATTTTAGTTTTTAAAATAATGCACTGACAGCTTCATGTGCTGTTGCTGTAAACTAATCTCCGACAATAGTCTTGCGAGGATATAAAAGCGAACGTGTCATTAGAACGAGTGTGTCATTAAATAGTGCCGTTAGAACCAGTGCCGTTAGAACGAGAGTTGACTGGAATTAAAAACACCTTTAAAAACAACCTCAGGAGGCGCGGAGCAGTGTAACGATTAATGGCACCAAAAACAGAATCGGCGAACCGGATTCGAGTTTTGGCCGAGGCTGCTTGCATTCAATTCGTACAAATGCCCTTGGGGAAGGCACGAATCCACTCCCCCCTAGCTATAGGTAAATAAATGTATGGCAATCCATCTAGGAGAAGGTTACTCTGACAGAAAGAAAACACCGCAAAACATACTCACTACTGAAATCTCAAAACGGCCCTATGACCAGGGCCAGATTAAAACTTTGTAGGCCGCTGTGCTATAGGTATTGTGAGGTCCCCAGTGATATTTTAAAAAGAAAAAAAGTTAAAGAAATATTAAATTTATTTTTACAAGGCTAACCACAATTAAAATTCAAAGATTTACTTTGTGTAATTCCTTGGAAACACATTTCTCCAAAACATAAGTAAATCGTAAGTTGTTGAGGATATCGTTTTCGATTGCCATGAAAGCCCTTTTTAAAGAGATAATTTAGAATACTTATAGTTTGATTCTGCATTCACAAATGAAATAACTTTTCACTTAATCTCTGGAGGCTCCCAGCTGGCGGAGGCCCCTAGGCTGCAGCCTCTAAAGCCCATGCCTCAATCCGGCACTCCCTATGACCCACAAGGTGTCTACAGGAATAAAGGACACAACAAAAATCACCCTTATACACGGCTGCCCTGGACTCTGAGGAAGTCCAAAAACAATTCTATACAGTAAGTCGAAGATCTATCCCACAGGCAACAGCTCTATTGCACTAAGAGGTGTCTAGGCAAGGGTAGGCCTTGATATCTGCACCTACGATTAAGGGACGTTTTGGTATTTTTTGCCAAATACCCACATAAAAAGATTTGTTTGGTACTTTTGCATTGGTAAGTGAACAAAATAAATACTCTCTAATACTCCGTCACAGGCGAAGGTGTCAACTGGGGTGCGGTGGCTAACACTTTACATTTCCAAAACATGTCCTCTGGGTGCACAAAAATATGGCCTTGTGCCTGACCATGCCAAACGTCCGTATTACATTGGGTTTACGTGCACTGTTAAAATTCCCCGAACTTTT
>VCCN01002162.1:12138269-12148935 GCA_006491835.1 Architeuthis dux | reverse complement strand
ATTTTTACAAGGCTAACCACAATTAAAATTCAAAGATTTGCTCTGTGTAATTCCTTGGATACACATTTCTCCAAGACATAAGTAAATTGTAAGTTGTTGAGAACATCGTTTTCTATTGCCATGAGAGCTCTTTTTAAAGAGATAATTTAGAATACTTATACTTTGATTCTGCATTCACAAACGAAATAACTTTTCACTTAATCTCTGGAAGACCCCCAGCTGGTGGAGGCCCCCCAGCTGGGATCCCTAAAACCCATGCCTTAATCCGGCACTGCTTGTGGTCTATTCATCTGGAAAGTTACAATACTTGACAATGTACCATCTAAGGCCAAACTGGCTCTTTGCAGAGTTAAGTTTTTCCACACACAGCTAAATAGCGACTCTTCTTCTGCATTGCAGTGTATGATAGTTAGCAACAACTTGACTTGTTTAAATAATTGTTCAAATTTGCTTTTGTTAGTACTAGGTACCTTCATCATATGAAGATGATACCATAGAACATCAATTCTATACGTTTGTATGTCCATCATTATTTACTTTGATGTTCGCCTCATCTAATCCAGCCTGTGAAATATCTTCCAAGTTGACTGTTTGCGGGAAAAGAAATTTGCCTTCTAACTCTGTTATATCCCTTTCAGAAAATTCAAGCTGCACCTTGAATTTCTCTGCCAGAGGACGGACGCTCTCAAAGGTACATTGCTGATTGTAGAAATTTAGAAAGTGTGCACGTTTGAGAACGTCATCCTTAAGTGGAAACCATTTCTATGCACAGAGGAAACATTGCTTATGATATGCAAAGGCATGCGTTTAAAAAGTTATCATGCTGCATTTCAGAAATATCATCATCATCTAACATACTCTCGAGGGTATATCGTGCAATACCAATAAAGATCATAAACATCATCCATGCAAAGTTTACCCTATTTGTACCATCTGACGAATTCTGGCTTCATAAATCAGCCGAGCAAGATACAACAAACAATGCATCGTACATAATATGAATTGCTGGATCCCATCTTTGCAGTAACAAATTTAAATTAATGAGACATTGCAATGTTGAATTCAAAAACATACAATAAATTTGCAACATCAGGTTAGTGAACAAATTAATCAATCAGTTCAAATGAGTTATTCTTTTCTTGCCATCCATCTCTGGATCTTGTGAGAGAAAATAACTTTTCAGTAACAGAAAGAGTTTTAGTATCCGTGCTAGGTATTCCGATAAACCAAGCCAGTGAACAGAATGGAATTTGATAATTTTAGCATACACAAAAATCCACAAGTAGGTTCTATCGTTTCGAAGAGTAGTCAAAATGGAAATATATACCCACTAAAAGGTCTTCAATGTTGAAATTGTGAGGCAACTCACTGCAAAATGCCTTCGTTGCCCGGTCAGTTGTATTGTGCACAATGTCACAAGAGCAACACATAAGCAAAATGTGCTTGTTTTTTTCCCATGCTTCAACAAAGATTGGTGGCGACCAATGTTCATGGAAATATTGTCCACACCAAGTGAAATACAATTTCCCATTGAAATTCGTATTTACAAAAGCTTGGAAAATAGCAGATTGAAGCATAACCGCTGTGAGAGAAAGGGATGCTGTTTCAGAGAAGGAAAGAGAGACGATCATTTCTTCCAGGGCTGCGATGATGATGATGATGATGATGATGATGATGACGACTCTCTGTCCGGGTCTGCTGACGGGAGCCGAACTTTCTGTGGAGGGAAAATCATTTCGGACAAAAACTCTTGCACGTGTGGGGACAGAAAAGACAACAAAATTCACGGATCTTCAAATTGAAATCTGGGGTTTTATTTCTGCATATGCAGGTCAATTTCTGGGCTGGTCTGCGTATTTCATCGAGGTACGGAAATTCTGTTGCATTTGGTTTTCTAAAAGAGTTGGTCACTTTTTAGAGCTACTACTACGAAAATGAAGCTGGTAACTGCCTATTCCACCCAGGGTGGAAGAGGCCATTTCGTCTTTGACCTGTCGCTCCGGATTCAAATCTCCCACTGGTCACCGCCTCTAACCGGCTCTCACCCCAACCCTGACGGGCGGGGACGCTGTCTGGGCAAAGTCTGCTAACCCTCTCAGGTCTCGAACCCAACTCTCCTAACCGTTTCAATCTAGACTCTTATATATGGTAATGGTCATACGATACCCCCTCTTTTCAAATCTTCAATGGTTTCTGGTAACCCGATCCTCCAGTTGGTCACGTAAGCAGTTTAACACAGATTTCAAATCTGACCAGCTCTCAATGGCTACCGGTAACATGATCTGGGTGTATTTTGTTACAAACGGCCATTTGTGAAAAAAAAGATTTTAATCTAAATTTTTCTCCAACACTAGTCCTAAACCGTAATTTGCTATAAAAACATAGCATTGTAAGATAACGGTCTAATTGCATATACACATATTTCTATTTTTGAAAAATTTATCTCCACTCATAAGCTACATTATACAATATATCCTTGTACTTCTGGTTTTGATCATAATTTAAACTTTCATATATACTCATATAAGCTATATTTTACATCCTAACTCAACAACAGAATTCAATATTTTGTATACAACCCAACTCAGCAACAGAATTCAATACCTCAAGGTTTTCTGCAAACCCGCAGTTACAAAGAATGTATCCTTTACCTCTCAGAGAGACTATTACAATTTCGAAGCAAAAATTCATGCTTTAAAACAATACAAAATCTTTGAACCATACACTTTTCAACATCCCTCACGTCTCAGAAAGACCACCACAATTTTGAAGAAAAAATCATGCATATAAAACAACACAATGTCTTTGAACAGTACACCTTTCAACATCATACCATTCCACTCCCATGGCAGTCAAAAATTTAACGAGCAAAATATTTCCACATAAAATCAACTCAAATCTCAACAATTACACAAGGTGAAAAAAACTTGCCTAAAATCAACAGAGATACTCAAATCTCAACAATTACACAAGGCGAAAAACTTGCCTTATCCTTGGTGAAAGAACATAATTAAACAGAGGCCATCTGTCCTCTCCAGGGATCAAACTTGTCCCTACTTGAGTATTCAAAAACGTGAGTATTTCTTACTCCCGCCAATCTAGGCGTAAACAAAATATGTTTACGTTTCAGTAAATGACTAATTTACCTGCCGATCATTACTCATGCCGACTACACTTGAAAAATAGTAAATTAAAAAAAAAATAAAAATTCCCAAACGAAAATCATTCAACAAATGATAAACACAAACAAATACGATTAAATACTTTGACTCGTTATAAAAAAAATTAGCTCTGCCGAAGAAAATGAGGAAAAAATGTGATGTCAAAAACTGTACTGTTATTTGGTCGCTGTTAAGAAAAAAACTGAAAGAAAGAAATGTCTTTTGTTTTTCTTCCCTTTCTTCGTGGTCGAAGTTCGATGCGCCATTCTCATCATGATCGTATCATGTTTTTAGGACCTTTTACACGTTGTTTTCCCATGGTAAAAACTTTGGTTCTAATTCATTTCGAATAGGTTATTCGAATCCTGGTCACGGCACCAATTTGAGACATGTAGCAATAACCGCCGTAAGAGAAAGGGATGCTGTTTCAGAGAAGGAAAGAGAAACGTAAATTGGTGCCAAGAGGCAACAACCTTAATAAGTTGCCGTAAAGCAGTTCTGAAAGAAATGACGATGAATTTGTTTTTCTTTCTTTTTTTTTTACACACTGCCTATCTTGAATTTATCAAGGTAGAAAAAGTGCCCATCAAAGCATAATTTTCCCATCATATAGTTTCCGAGAAAATTTGAAAAGGTTTTAAAAAAACCTTTGACACAACTTAATGAAGGTGGTTCTGATTGGAATTCTGAGTGTGAAATAAAAAGAAATAAGCGAGTCAAAACAATTTATTCAAAGATATCAAAATGTAATGTTTCTATTTACAAAAGTTTGGACTTTTTACTTTATAGCAAAAACAAGAAAACATTAATAAAAAAGATTTTTAATTACATTTTTAAAATCAGATGTTGAAGTATTGCTATACTCTACTTGAAATAAGTAAATAATTGAAAGAATATACTCTACTTGTTGAAAACATGTCCTCTTTCAGAAAAAAGATGTTCCCAAGAAAAAAGTTGAGAAGAACTACCTCATTTGCATAAAATGAAATGGCCGGCAGCACACACCAAAAAAGACAGAATTTCATATCTCGGCTCCCAATAGACATATCTGAATACTTTAAAAGGTTAAATCATGAGTATCAGACATGAGGAATTCAAAAATCCACTTTATTTTACATTAGATAAATAATTTATAGGTATTTCTGGATTTTACAAGAATATTTCAATTATCTCAGGTGGCTCAGCGTGAAACTTTATAGGCAAATTTGTGGATTTAATTCATGAAGGAGATATATACAGATATATAGATTGTTGGAAAGAGAATTTCCCCATCTTTCCAATGGTGTATTTTGTCTATTTGTATCTATTGGGCTTAAAGTTACAGCTCAAAACGTGAAGCTAAGTATTCAGCATTTTACAAAGAAAACTTCAAGTACACAGCCCAAAGTCTATGGATCGTAGAATTATTTCTGATTAAAGTATATATATATATATATATCGTTAGAGTTTTAAAAGTTACAGCCAAAAACGCGAAGCTAAGTATTCAGCATTTTACAAGAAAACTTCAAGACCACAGTCCAAAGTCTATGGATTGTAGAATTAATTTTTGATCTTTGTATCACTTAGGATTAAAATGTCACAGCCCAAAAGTGAAGCTAAGTAGTCAGCATTTTACAAAGAAAACTTCAAGTACACAGTCCAAATTCTATGGATCGTAGAATTAATCCTTGATGGAGGTATATACATGTATATATCATTAGAAAGAGAATTTTATCAGCTTTCCAACTGTGTATTTGTATCTGTTGGGCTTAAAAAGTTACAGCCCAAAACGCAAAGCTAAGTATTCAGCATTTTACGAGAAAACTTCAAGACTACAGTCCAAATTCTATGGATCATATAATGCATTTTTGATTGAGGTATATACATATATATATCGTTAGGAAGAGGATTTTATCAGCTTTCCAAAATTGTATATTGTTTATTTGTATCTGGTGGGCTTAAAGAGCTGATAGAATTCTTTTTCTAACGATATACACATGTATATATCCTCATTAGAAATTAATTCCATAATCCGTAGATTTGTACTGTGTACTTGTTTTCTTGCAAAATGCTGAATACTTAGCTTCACGTTTTGAGCTGTAACTTTTTAGGATCAAGTGATACAAATTGGTAATATACAACGTTATAAAGCTGATAGAATTCCCTTTCTAACGATATATATATGTATATACCACAATCAAGAATTAATTCCACAGTCCATAGAATTTGGACTATGTACTTGAAGTTTTCATCGTAAGATGCTGAATACTTAGCTTCATGTTTTGAGCTGTAACTCTTTAAGCCCAACAGATACAAATAGACAACATACACCATTGGGAAGCTGATGAAATTCTCTATAGGCAGATGGGAAAGGCCTTTGTCCAGCAGTGGACTTATAATGGCTGATGATGATGATGATATACTTTAATCAGAAATAATTCTACGATCCATAGACTTTGGGCTGTGTACTTGAAGTTTTCTTCGTAAAATGCTGAATACTTAGCTTCACATTTTGAGCTGTAACTTTTTAAGCCCAATAGATACAGATAGACATGATACATGGTCCGAAAGCTGATAGAATTCTCTTTCTAACGATATATATATCTGTATATATCTCCTTCATGAATTAAATCCACAAATTTGCCTATAAAGTATACTTGAAATATACTTGTAAAATCCAGAAATACCTATAATTTATTTATTCAAATATGTCAACTGGGAGACAAGATATGAAATTCTGTTTTTGTTGGTGTGTGCTGGCGGCCATTTTGTTTTATGCAAATGGGGTAGTTCTTCCCAACTTTTTCTTGGGAACATCTTTTTTCTGAACACAGACATCCTGAGGCACATTTTGGTACCCTAAATGTAGAATCATAGGGGCGAGGGGTGCACGGTAGGCCCTGCTATTCCTCTTTACTCTGAGGCCAAAAAAAACTTGATCTGCTCATGGGTCACATTTTTGGCCATCACTCCCTTGGCCTCCAATTCCAAGGTCACTCTTTTTAGATAATATTCATCTGGGTATCCAAAACTGGAGAATAAAAAGAAATGCACAGATGAGATTATTTTCTATTTGAATTAAAGGAACCACTTAATTCATATTATTTACTTATATAATTGTCCTATATTATATCCTGTATTAATTCTTGACCACTGACAATCCCTTTCTTCCTGATTTTCAATGGATTTCTAAGTTGAAATTATTTTTAACGTTTTTCTATAGTAAAATCATTAGCAATGCATTTACATTATACATTTCATAATCCTTTTCTGTCAGTAATGCTTGCATTCATTCCTGGTTATTAACAATCCCTTTGTTCCCGATTTCAAATGTACAACATGCAGACTGAATGCTGAAACTTACTCCAACAAATTTGAGGTCAACAATTGCAAACATTTGGTGCTTAAATAATCAAATTCCAGTGTGAACAACCTTCACCTTGCATCAAGACCAACACTCACCAAGTATAGGCTATTACAAATTCTTCTATGAGGAGGGCAAGAATGTAACCTTTGTACACTCTGCAATGTTCCCTCTAATATTTTGTAGTCAGTGGGTGCAAAAAATATTATGTTGTGCAAATTTTTTTCCTGTGAAAAGTATGTGCGCACTTTTGAATAATGAATCAATATGGTTTCAACAAAAACTCAGTAAGCCATCTACAGAATTTGAATTTTTGGTGCACAAATTAATTTCCTTTGTGAGCTGGTTGCAAAACACAGATTAGAGGAAACTATGCTCTGAAGTAAATACTTTGTACAAGCTTTCTAGCAGAACATAGATAAATAGTAAATAATCAAATTTTCGAATTTATGATATTATATTTACTACAGACCTGTTTATTATAATCACGGATAATGTTATCAAACAGTTATTTTAACAAAATAGGTTGGTTCCAAACGCTTTATTTAAAATAAATTAAAAATGATATTAAAATATTAATCATATTAATTTTTTATTATGTAAAGTTATTTATAACAATGAATTTAATAACATAACAATGAATTTGTAACAATGAATGTAAATTTATAACAATGAATGTAAATTGTTCTAAGTTTTAATTTTATGTTATCAGCCAGTTAATGTTATTTAAAAGACCCCTCCTAAAGTGATCACAATAAGTGGCTTCCTCTGTATATCTGTTCACATGCTATCTAACTACAATTGAAGAAATGTCTGTAGGTCTGTATGTATGCACCGCGATTACTCGACAACTGGACATTGTACAGTTGATATTCTCCAGATACATTAGTCAGCACACAAGGCATGGCAGTGTTGAGTTTGAAGTTGTTTGGATCAGCAGTTCCCGAGAAATCTAATTAAAATTACAGATTATATATCTAAATTTAGATATAAAATATATAAATTGGCAATAGATTTAATTTAGATATAGAATATATAAACAAGAGAAGTAACTGAAATACTTCAAAGCCGTATTTTCGTACAACAGACGGAAAATTATTTTACATGAAAATTATGGCAGGCTGCTCCACACAGCATAAAGTCCTGCCTCTTCCAAACATGTACCTTTTGAACGGTCACTGCCCTAGTATATACAATGGAAATTTTGGCATCTGCTTATTTTCTAGATATAATTCGAGTATCTGCTGTGTCACTATATGTGTAATCATTATAGTGCATCAAAGTTTTGGTGTATTTACTTAATAAATCCTATACCAGATATCATGGGCTATATAAACAGCCAGTTATACATATGTTAGTTTGATTCTGTCAGTAATGATTGCATTAATTCCTGACCACTGACAATCCGAAACATGTAAACACATAAGCAACTGACTATGTAACTCCAGGTTTATATTGTCTACATAAATAATTTTTAGTTGATAATTTTCTCCAATCTTTCTTCTTATTAATAACAGAAAGATTACAAGTTCAGACATTTTTATCGTTTTTTGTCAAAAGTCCTTGGTAGTTACTATATTATAAATATAAATGCATTCATGATTTCCTAAACTTTTTACGTTTTGTTTATACTGTACAGCGTACTTTCTATCATGCGGTTGAAAAACCTGCAAAGGGCTTGGGGTAACTGTACATATTAGACAAGGCCTCAATAAGGGCGTACAGGAAAAGGGCCTCCATCTATACTTACTAGAAAGGGCCTCCATTAAGATTGGTCTTGTGGTGTATATCATTCCAAGTGACAGTGTCTTTCAAGTTCGTCGTTCTGGAGTCTCCCACAGTGAAAATTAGTTTTTGCTGAAAGGCTTTCTGGAGCATCTTCAAGACAATTTCACCTTCTTCATTATCAGGTAAATAAGCAATCCTACTTGTGCCAAAGAATCTCTTCCCAGGATTGGGATGTTCTTCCTAACAGAAAAAAAAAAGGTCTGGTTAGTCACTCAATAGAAACCGTCATGTGACCAAATGTCTTTTGGTCACATTCTGAGTTGGGGGCGATCAACTGAAAAATTGGAAAAAGGGGTGATCAATGAATAAGTTACTTCTCTTGCCTTTTGCCTAAAAAAGTCTGAGTTTTCAGAAAAAAACATGAATGGTGACAGACACAAACTAAGGGATCAATTTATCATAAACTTACATTGCAAACTGAACCCCCCCCCCCCCAATAAAAACCCTTTTTAAAAAAAAAATAAAAAAAATAAACGTTTTTACTAGACATAATAAGAAGTAAATTTTTTAATTTTCAGCCCTCTAGCTCCATTGATGCAGCCTGTACACGTGATACATACATACATAGCCAGCCAGCTGGACCAACTTAAAAACTGAAGAAATTTATATTGACAGTATTAGTGTTGAAAAGCTGGATGAATGTCCTGCACTTGGATAGAAAGGAAACTCAAAGATTTGCTTGTAAAAATATCTGAACATATTTTTATTACATAACATACATCTTTGTCGGCCGGAGAGTAAAGATGGGTGCCGAGAGACCGTTCCCAACAGGGGAACTTGGTCTTATGTTTTCCCAGCCCTAGGCGGTCTGCCTCCTGGCTGCTTGGGTCCTCTCAGTTTTTTGTCCGCATCTGGGGTCTGCTTTATAGGTTTCACAAACGCCTATGCAGGTGCCATTTCCGGTCCCCATATCCTGTTTGTTTGACACCCACGCAATATACCTATTTCCTAAGGTGACCGGGGTCACTTACATTTCCGCACAGGTGTCTGACCCCGGAATAACCTTTTCATCGCAGGATATCATAACAGTAGATGGTTTCTAATAATACATTCAAAAGAAAGTCTTAATCAAAACTTTAGATATGCAAAAGTTGTTATTTTGCCAACAATTACAATTTCAAATCCTGGTGTCAAATATGCTACTTTTTAAGATAAACCTTGGCAATTTTCAAAAAATAAACCTTGGAAGTGTTCAAAAAATAAAACTGACTGAATACTACATTGCTTAAAAACCTACATCAAATTACAGAGAAAATGAATTTTATTTCGATTTTCCCAGCCCTAGGCGGTCTGCCTCCTGGCTGCTTGGGTCCTCTCAGTTTTTTGTCCGCATTCTAATGTTTGGATGTAGATTTTTAAACCTACATTCAAACATTAGAAATTGTCTCTATATCTTCATGACTAAATATTACATTTATTAAAAACCTACATCAAATTACAGAGAATGTGAATATTTAATTTCAAAATCTAGCTGAACGAATTAGAAGTGCATCAAGGAAGCCAGTATATTATTAACATTAGGAAATACATTAGTCCTTACACACACATCAGGAATTCCTTTTTGATGTTGGAATCATGTAACTCTGTAATACTGTTGTATAGTGGGATGTCCTGGACTTGGATAGAAAGGAAACTCGAAGACTTGCTTATAAAAATATCTGGGCATATTTTTATTACACAACATACATCTTTGTTGGTAGGAGAGTGAAAAGTGGGAGAAAGATGATAAGGAGAACCGCCAGTCTGTCACAGTTAGGCACATTGGCAAGGTGCTCCTCAGAATATCTCTATTCATACCAAATGCTTTCCAACCTATCGTTATGCGTCATTTTATTTCGCAGTCATGGTCTTTCTCTAGCTTTATTACCTGGCCTAGGTAGATGTATTCATCGACCTCTTCTAGTATCTCGCCTTCTATCAACAAATGATAAATATAAAAGCTATTACTGGGTGAGAGAAAAAATAAAAATAAAATATAAACGCATGCTAAACTACATAAACGTAGTTATCGTAAAGTTTACGTTTATGATATTAGTCGTTAAAGTTGTCTGGTTTATAATTATCAAAATATTTTAATAGAGGGTAAAGTAACTTTTAGATAAAATTATATTTTTTTCCTGCCTGAATAAGCTGACTATTACTACTGTAATCAGTTCTATTCTCACTTGCTTACTAACACTTGTGTCAGACTAAATTAAGCTTAAAGAATACCTATACAGGGCCACACACTTGAGAACTAGTGCTACGTTATACTAAGCTTAATAAATAGCATTGTCCTGCCTAGTGACTAAAGTAGTTGCATATTTCCCACTAGCTGCCCAGATCTCAAATGTCGATTTTCAAAACAAGCAAGCTCTCCCCATATGAAAGATTG
>VCCN01002162.1:12115169-12136351 GCA_006491835.1 Architeuthis dux | reverse complement strand
CCATTTTGCCTAGTAAATATCAAGGCAGACAGACCCTCCCCACTTGGAAGATTGGCACAACACAATCTTCCTACCCAAATTTCCCCCTATTTTGCCTTGTGCTGTGAGAATCTATGCTTAGTAAATATCAAGGTAGTCCAACCGTCTTGGAAGATTGATACAATACATTTGATCTTGTGCTGTACTAAACTGGGAATAGTAAATATCAAGAAACCTGACTTGTTACTTACCTTCTGTATACCACCTGGTATATCATAATACAGAGTATACATTCCACACCCAGGAAACCCTTCCAAAGAATAATTTTCTTTGGTCACTCTCATTGTTCCAGGAGGCTGTTGTCCAATTACTTTGCCGTAAATAGTCTGGCAAATTGGACAGTAAGGTCCAACTACAGAGAAGCTGTGGACAATGCAAGCAGAACAGAATGAATGCTCACACTTGTCCAAAGTCTTTCGGTCAGTAATATCGCAGAGGCAAATCGAACAGCTGTCACTTGAGTCTGTTGGGCCAGAGGTCACTGCAGGCGAGGGTGCCACTTCTGCTGCCATTGTTTCTGAAATACTACCCGAAACTACTGGACTGTTTCAAGAAAAAGAAAATTTAAAAAGGCATTAAAACAGATCCAACCTCTCAATGCTAGAACTTGGTTAAATATAAGATTTATATACTGTCTTTCCCAGCTTCGAGGTAGCTCCGGCCTCAAGGATGCACCAATATCTTTACTTGGAAAGTTTTTTTTAAATAGGCCTATAAAAAGAGTAACCATCGGGACACAGGCTAACTTTTCGAGACTTATTTCCAGAAAAAAATAGCGTCTTCAACACCGGGAAATACAGTAATTATGTTAACTGTTACAATCATTTTGTTAAAGGGGTTCCTTAGCTATGAAACATATTCATGTTCAAAGGACAATCAAACATTTTTGATGCAACAACAGATTTAATTTAAAAGATAAGGTAATATTAGATATAAAAGAAATAAGTGAAATTGCAAATTAAATTCTGCTGCCACCACGCCAATATTGAATAATGCAGAATACCCGAATAAACAAAGTTACAACATTTAATCAGCAAAAATATAGCAGAAGGATACTTATGTTACACATATATATATATGTTATACACAAACTATATAATGGTATACACAAACAGGAAAGACAACTCTTATTATACTAGTTAGTATAATGGCGGTGGGGTATATCTGTATGCAACATAGAATTTCATTTCATTATCTTCAAATATTGATTTATTTTATTGATTTAAAACCCCTTTTTACAAATATCATTTTATTTTATTTTAATTATTTGATTTATTTGAAAAGCAGAATCAAAGACAATCTAACATCTTAATATATTTCATATCCTGAACTTCACAGAAATTATATTGGGTAAGATTTGATTTATTTTATTGATTTAAAATCCCTTTTTACAAATATCATTTTCTTTTATTTTAATTATTTGAAAAGCAGATCATCTTAACATATTTTATAATATCCTGAACTTCACAGAAATTATATTGGGTAAGATTTGAACCCATAATACCCTGCATGTAATTGGCAGAGCCATAGTGGCTTATCACCATTTAAATATAAAATAATGCTCTGAATATTATATTATCCTGTCTATCACTTGGTAGATTAGACATTGGAAGATAAGATGAACGCAAAATGTATACATGCAACGTGCTGCAACGTTGATGTGCCATTTGACTTATTGCACTGAACTGTGTCAATGTTTTCCCCCCAACCCCTTGGAAACTATGTGGATTTCACGGAGCAAAGGACCTGTATCAAGTTCTGCTTCAAGATCAACAAGACAGCTGCAGAAACTTACCAGTTGCTTCAGGAAGCCTTTGGTAACAATGCAATGTCTCAAAGCAGAATGTTTCCAGATTGACCGACGAGAGTCACATGTTCCCCAAGTTTTGTAGAAGGAATTGCTCTGAGAAGATTTCTATTTATTTGTTCTAAACACGGTGTGAATTTCTTGTTTAAAAACATACTGTAAGTTATGTAAATTCTTTTTTTTAGTTGATACCAACAGGGTAAAAATTATGATGATGAATAATCTAGGACAGAAAAGACTTAATTATGTGTCAGAATAAAGGCTTTGGAATGTTTCCAATCCATGAGAAACCCTCAAAAACATGCCACAAAAAGTTGGATAGGTCCTTAGTAATGATTACTTAAAAATGGCTTCTCGGAAATACCAATGAAATTTGGAGCCCACTTTGACATCTTTTTCTGAAAAAATTATGCTTTCTAGAGAAAATTCAGGTGTTGGCTTCATGAACGTAGATTTAGGAAGGTGTTCCATGTCTGTTGTAGGCAGTGGAGTAGTGCTAAAAAAGTGAGGGAATGCAGGGCTGCCTTTTTTAGTGAGCATAGCGATCCAGTGAAGCAAGCCTCTACAGCTTGTTAGGTTGGGGACTGTCATTTTAGGGGTACGCAATGGAGAGAAACTTGTGTGAAGTGTGCGAATCTTCTTTTTTACAAAAGTCAAAGTTGAATCAACATATGCAACGACATACTAGAGAAAAACCATATTCTTGTAAAGTGTGTGGCTCATACTTTTCAAAGAAGCCACATTTGAACATACATATGCGAACAAGAATACATATTCTTGTAAAGTGTGTGGCTCTTCATTTTCACATGAGGCAAATTTGAATGTACATATGCGAACACACACTGGAGAAAAGCCATATTCTTGCAAAGTGTGTGGCTCTTCATTTTCACATGAGGCAAATTTGAACGTACATATGCGAACACACACTGGCATTTTAGGGGTACTTTGATTCAATATATATAGCTACAATGCACCGTTTTGACAAACAGATAAACAGAGTAAGAATTTTAGTAGTGTATAGATAGTGAGGGAATGCTATTTCCACAGGACTACACCACTGGTTGTAAGTTCACGATAGGGGACAGGCAATACAGCACTTCAAACAGTCTTTGACCAAACGAAAAGGTAGGAATAAATCGCATATCTCCAGACATTTAGTTACAACAATTATGTTTCCCCAAAAAGCAGGATGCAAGTAATCAGAAGAAAGAGTATCTTAATATAACAAAGTACAAAGGAATCACTTGAACATCCTCCCCCCTAGACTAGTTTTTTTGGGGATGATCTCCAAGTGATCTCTTTCAGTGGGATGAAGGGATGTTAGGGATTGGAACAAGCTGTAAGTGTAACTTTTCAAATGAATACCTACAAAAATGTATAAGGCATGACAGATTTGGCAAAAATGAATTTATTCATATGAGTGAACAATATCTTTAAGTTTGTCAATAAAATAAAGCGTTTAAAAATTAATGCATTGATATGAGTGAACAATATCTTGTTTAACTTTATTAATAAAATAAATTAACTCCTACTTCTAATTTCCTGATGGTTAACAATTAAACACCCCCCCCCCCCATAAACAGCTTTGGAGGATGTTCAATTGACAAAACTTAGGGAGAAGGATGTTAAAATGGCCACTCTAAGGTATACTTTCAAGTATAAAATGACACTTACCTTATGTAGCGAGTTAATTCTTTGCAGAATTTGTTATAGATTGCTTTAAATAAATCTGTATCACCACATACACAATAGATTTTTTCTGGATAACTCTTTGGGTAGTTTAATAAAGCTTCACGATAGGAGATAAAAACAAGGTCTTGAATATTTTCTATCAAAATATAAAAAATAGAAATCTGTGAATAGAGTCTACATTGAACAAAGTACAAGATATAAACTCAAGTATAAATCAGATGAAACATTGCAAATATTATATTATATATTATACTAGCTATTACACACCAATATATATATATATATATATATATACATATATATACATATATATATACACTGGAGGCTGTGGTGCATTAAAACAATATCTACCCGTGTTTCTGTGAAGTTCAAATGGTTTCTTCACATTCTTTTACATTAGGACTTGATAGTTCACTACTTCAAAGCTGTTGATAATGTAAATAAATTTTTACGTCTTATCAATTTTATCTGAGGTCCAATTAAAAAGTAACTGAACTCAATGAAGTGGAACAGTTCATTGCTTCAAGTTGTAAATAGGAAAAATCAGCAAGATTGTTCCCTTTAACTCTTTATAGGGCACTCCTAAAACTATTTTAGATATACAAACAACCTTTTTGTATGTTTGAAAAATTTTATTTTTAAAGGGCAACTCTGTCTGTTCCCGCAGTCATTATAGAGAACGTATTGCCATGGATGACTGCCATTGGTCTTGCGCTATTCGCCAATTTGTCAATTGAGCTTCAATGCCATGGGGCCTATCAAGCCAGACATTTCAACCGCAACCGGTACAAACTTGTACCTATCGGTCAGTGAGCGATATTTGGCTGTCTTCCACTCCTCGGCCTATCAAGCGATGAAACCTGGTTCAATGGCCGACGCAATCAGGTTGCCATTTGCGAAGGAATCACTACAAGTGGCATTGAAAATTAGTAGTTTACCGGATAAGAAAGGGAAAACAGTTATCCCGTCCGGGCGTTTACCATCTCGACAGTCTAGGCCAATGGGCTCCAATACGGCGGGGATTCTGGCGACATCGAGTCCCCTTTTAATAATGTCATCGAGGCAAGGAAGGCAACCCGTACTGAGGCAACATGAAATGGGGTGGAGACCAAACTGATCGATGGTTGCCCCACAGTGGCAGCGGTGAGGTTCACAGTAGGTAGTGGTAAGGCATTCAGCCAGTTCCTGCTGTGTGGCTGGGATGCAGTGCGTAGACATGCCGTTTGATGCTGGTCGAGAGAGGTAAGAAGGTGACTGGCCGCTGCCTAACATATAATGTTGTCCCATTTGTACTGTTTGGCTGTGGTATCTGGGATGTCAAGACCGTCCTGAGTCCAGTGATGATTGTCCACATTAGATTCGTTGGGGTTTTGGAGGACTTCGTTCTGGGCGGCAGGATGCCAGCGAAGACAAGTAAGCCAGTAAGGCTACGTCAGATGGAGTCCACTGTGTCAAACGGGAAGAGACGCTTGTTGTCAACTGGTGTCGTTGAACTTGATGTTGCAAATCAATTATGCTCCTTCCCGTATTGATGCTTCGAAATCTGCTCATGGTAGCAAGGGACACTATGGAAAGTGAACAATAGCTTTGTGAGTGCAAGGATGGGCATCCAACAGGCGTGGTCGCTCAATCATTATCTTCAGCATCTCATGCTTTTCATCAAGGCCGGAACGCACTGCTTGTGGGAGGATAGGTGAGCCAAGTATTGAGAATTTCTCTTTTGGTTTCACCTTGACTTTGCGTAGTGTTGACCTTATGGTCTCGAGAACTATTTCAAAGTTTGTCAAAATTTATATTGATCATCTCCGATTTGGACGAATTGATCTCGAGACTGATTTTTGATAGGGCTGGCACTACAGTGCGGAGGTTGTGATCAATGACATCGGCCGGTCCTCCTAGGGTGGCGTCATCTAGATACCAGATGTTCAGGGGGGAATGTAGCGAACTGGCAATGTCGTCTATGCCAAGCAAAAACAGTAGCAGACCCAGTGGGTCGCCCTGCTGAACTCCGGTGGCAAAAGGGATGATTTTTTCGTCCATGAGTAACATGCTGGGTGTCCTGTACGAAAGATAAGTGTGAGTGGGTACATGGCGGGGCGCGTCTGAATGCATTTTTCATGTTGAGCTTGACTAATACTCGATTTAGTCCGTCGGATGATGGTTCTTGGTTTATGAACTGTCTTGCAGCATGTACGGCAGCTTCACAACCTCCTTTTATGTCAACCCCAAGTTGAACTCGCCTCTGTTCTTGGCTGAGCTCTCTAATAGCATGTCTACACACGACTTGTTGTATGTTAAACTAGACCTAATTACCTAACAAAAGATATTTTCAGTTGCAAGTTTTCTGAATTTCTTTTGTTATGGGGGGCAAAACCCGCCCTGATGAAGTGAGCATACATGGTGCTTCGTCCAAAAATTGAACAAAAATGGAAAATATTAAAAAAATAAAAATTAAAGTAGAAAGTTAAATAAAACATAGAATTAATAGGTACTCCAATGAGTTTTTACAGGAAGATCTTATACATCTGGTGCCTGTTTCCCCTTATAGGTCTTGTTATTCTGAACATTTTGATACCTCATTTGTCTCTCTACTCCTATTAGTTCACTAATTATGATTATGTATTCATTTGCAGCAAATTGAACACTTACAAAAAATGGCCTTTTCAACACCCTATAAAACTGAAAAGCCATCATTTTTTTAACATGTAGACATTTTGTACTTGCTAAAATTTTATACAAAACTGAAGAACATCTATTTTTCTACTACGTGATAATGGTTCCAAAGACATACATCGAGAGAGGAGGTGTCAGCAATCATTTATTTATAGACACCTTTTATTATGACCACAGTAAAAAAAAAACGTCACAGCATAGTTTGGGTACTGTAAACACATTAAATTGAAAATTCGCTGTAAAATTCTTTTTAAGTCAAACGGTGACAAATAAAACACCAACAGATTCAGAATTGGACATTCTTTATTATGGCATGCATAACAGTTTTGTATTTAGTCAACATTACGGAGAATGAAGACTTGAGAAACAGGGGAAAATTAGGGTTACTGTGACATTTTCGCCCAAAAAACTGACTGTTTGGACTACCTAGAATTAAAGAATAACATTCAATATAATGAATAGATACAAAAAAATTGATACTGACAAAAACAATAACACCTCCAGGTTGATTTTAAAATGTTATTGCACGGGCCAAAAACAGGCTAATTTAATGGGGTGTGGTATGCCTCAAAACAGTTTCTATCTTTATTCAAACACAAGTGTACTTTGCAAAGCTTGCAGACCACATTGGTTCAGATTATGTTGTCTTTGTGGCTACAATATTTGCATGTGGCTGACGGGTTAAAATTAAGAGTTGATTGTTACAGACATAGAAACAAACAGAAAAAGTCACACTGTTCATTATATAGAAAGATAATATTGCATATAATATTGCATATAATATATAGATAGATTATATTGTGAGAAACATTCATCAAATTGAGTTAAGTTAAAGCACTCAAAAGACTTGTCTCTCCCCCATGAAATCCAAAATAAATTTCATCAATTCATTCTTCATAATAAAGTTACAACACATTTATATCTCATTTGTAGAAGAAAAAAAACATCCATTTTTTTTTCCAACTAAGAAGATTTTGTCAAACTCCAGTCCAAGTTCGAGTTGACTTTGTTTCCCTGCCCCCATAACAACAAGAACAATCCTCACCTAATGGGAGGGGTTGTGTGTTCCATCATGTTAAATCAAACCAATATCTAAAATTAACATTTCCCTACCATGATTTATGACAAATGACATTTATATGTATCTAGATTTTGCCCAGCCCTAACCGTTCATAGTAGAAACTTGAAATTTGCACACACACTCCCATGAGTTGGGAAAACTTTCTTTTTTTTTGGAAAATTCCCCTCCAAAATAGGTTTTTAGTGGGGGTTTCAATATGCAATGTAAGTTTATGCTAAATTGGTCACTAGTTTGTGCCAACGTGTTTTTTGGAGAAAGAAAATGCCCAACAAAAAGCGAGAGAAGTAACTTATTCATTGATCACCCCTTTTTTATAACTTTTTAATTGATCATCACCAACACAACATATATGGATGGCTGTGATTCATAATTTCCCTTGGAATAATCGTTTATTATATATAGTGCATTAATGAAATAAAAAAACCCTAATAATTGCTACAAAAGGTTTGTCAATGGTTTTTTGTGGTATCAGGTATGCTCAATAACATACTAAAAGTCTATCACTGTGACCACTGGAAAGGTATCATTTTCAAGATGGCATTCAAGTTGAGTGCAAAATTAGTAGGCTGGATTTACGAAAATAAGCCACCCAATCTCCAAAAAAATCGCAACAAATGGTTTCTCAACGATTTTTATAGTATCAGGTATGCTTTATAACATAGCAAAAGTCTACCACAGTCTGACCACTGGAAAGGTGTAATTTTCATGATGTTGTCCAAGATAGCCGCCAAATCCTTAAAATGCCATTACTCATCCATTATTCATCCTAGGCAATTTTTTCCCAATGGTTTTCAGTAGTAAGTGTGCTCAATAAATCCATAAAATGCATATTACTTGTTCATTATTCATCCTAGATAAGTTTTTCCTTGGCAACTACACCAGCAAAAATGTTTTCTCAGAGATGGCACTGGAAAGAATGACACGCAAGTGGAAAGGTTTTCCTTGATCTTTTCCAGGTCGGAGTGATTTCGTTTCATCTTTGCTTCTGTTGATTCTCGGTGTTGCTTGCTGGCCGTGTGTTGTATATTTAGGCAGCCATGGGCGGAGGTCACAGATTTGACCCCCACAGGTGTTGAAATTATAAACAGGATATCAATGAAAGCCACAAACTGCAAGGTGTTAGGGACCAGAAGACACATCCAGTGTTCAAAAGTTATAAACAGGATATCGACTGAACTTGCAGGTGGTGGCTGGAAAATCAGCATGGGTGTCTGAACCCAATAAGAGAGACACAGAGCATCCTCAGAAGCCAGCGAGAGGCAGAGACACAGACCACCTAGCTTGGGAAGACACAACACCAATTTCCCAGTTGGGAAACGTCTGCCGGCTCTCATTATCTCTCTCCCACTCTTCATTCTCTGCCACGGCACAATGTATTTGATGCAATATATCATCATATTTTTATAAACCAAGTTTCGGGTTATCCTTTTTCCCCAAGTTCAGGATTTTCCTCCTGCGAACCAAGAGGGCTATACAACACGTGTAAGTGAGGTCATTGAATTCCTGCATGGCATTGTATATAACATGAATAATGAACAAGTAATGGCATTTTAAGGATTTGGTGGCCATCTTGAAAATTACACCTTTTGATATGATATATGTTGTATTCTGTCTGAATATTGTAATTCACAAGTTGTATACTGCCACTCAGTATACATAGGTTTAACGTAGGGGTTTTATTATGTTTACCAAGTCTGACACTAAATGTCCGTTCACTAGTTCGACACAAAGTCAGTTGACACACAGTCGTTAGAGATACACGTTTCACACCACAACGAGAATACTGTTCGCTTCACAAAGGAAGGAATCAACCCTCTTCCAGTCTTTATAGTCGCCTAACCACGCGACTTTCTCAGGCTGGTCCAAACACCAGCAACCTCCCCCTTTTTAAAAGAGTATCTCTCTAATGGTGGAGTATCGTTGTCTTTTTGGGTTCACCTCCAAAAATTCAATATTCCACCATGTTCTTTCTTTCCGTTTGAAGAAAGACCTTTTCTTAAATAATTGAACAAACAATCAAGACTTGATAAGCTATTTCTTTGAAGACAATGATAGAGTAATTTGCTAAGTTTGTTTCTGTCAGTTTCATTTTTGCAAATTTCCTTTTCTGACACGACTGAATAGTTTCAAATATACTTATACATACACACAAGTATATATATACATATTTCTGTTTGAAGAAGGACCTTTCCTTTGGGGGGGGGGGGGATCTTGTACTGTTTTCCGGGTACAATTTTATCTGGTCCTGTAACGCCTTGTTTAGCCCCTTCAAAAAATTTGCACACAGCCATAATTATTGTTACCTTTTCTAACAATCACTACTGGTGCTGCCCAAGATGAAAAATTAATGGGTGACACGACACCCAGTTTTTCTAACCTGTCTAATTCCTGATTAACACTTTGCAACAAAAGGGACTAATCAACATATAATGACACGGCAGCTTTTGTGCATAAATCCATTTCTTTTGACAAAATTTCATTGAATATTCAATGTATTTTTTGTTTGTTTGGACCAATAGTGCTACTAGAAACAAAGCTGAATTACAAATGGAGTTAATAGACTCATCCCACAAGGCAAAATGTTCTAACCAATCTGCACCTAAAAGGTTTAACTCATTTCCTTCAATAATATAGGCAACAGTGTTTGTAGTTTTACCCTGAAAGGTCATAACACATTAAATTTCTCCTGTAATTTTTAATTTAACCCTTTATGGGGCAATTGACTATATATGATCACCTGAGGACCTGTCAGCCACATGCAAATATTGTAGCCACAAAGACAACATAATCTGCACACAATGTGGTCTGCAAGCTTTGCAAAGTACACTTGTGCTTCAACAAAGACAGAAACTGTTTTGAGCCATACCACACCCCATTAAATTAGCCTGTTTTTGGCCCACACATTAAAATTTTATTTTTTTGGTCAATATCAATTTTTTTGTATCTATTTATTTTATTGAATGTTATTCTTTAATTCTATGTTTTATTTAACTTTCTACATTAATTTTTAATTTTTTTATATTTTCCATTTTTGGTCACTTTTTGGGCAAGACACCATATATGATTACTTCATCAGAGGGGTTTTGATACCATAAACAAAAGAATTTCAGAAAACTTACAACTGAAAATATCTTGTAATTAGGTCTAGTTTAACATACAAAAAGGTTGTTTTGATATCTAAAATATTTTTACGGGTGCCCTTATAAAGACAATGTGCACTGCAAGCTTTGCAAAGTACACTTGTGCTTCAACAAAGACAGAAACTGTTTTGAGCCATACCACACCCCATTAAATTAGCCGGTTTTTGGCCCACACATTAAAATTTTATTTATTTTGGTCAATATCAATTTCTTTGTATCTGTTTGCACACAGCACCTTCCAAGACCTTTTTTGAATTTTCAGGCAACCAATTTTTTCTCTTATATAATTGTTATATCAGAGCCAGTGTCAAGTAATTTTACAGAAAAATTATTTATTTTTACTTTTACGAATTTTCTGTTTGTAATAAAATTACTTTCTCTGGTCGTTAAAATCACATTTACAGCATTACCAGTACGTGAATTCCGTTTTGGGAATTTAATTTTGGTTTTACAGTGGGATTGTTTATGACAAATTAAACCACATTTATAACATTTACAATTATTGAATGGAAAATATTTTACAAAATGACACGCACCACATTTGGGGCTAATTATCCGTATTTTACCCTTCTGTCTTTTTGTTTCTTTGTCTTGTATATACAATTATCGAAGTTTCACTTTTTTCTATTACTGCAGTATCATGTTTTGGATTTATCAATCTTTGAGTTTCTTCAATAACAGACTGTAGATTTAATGTAGGGTCCTGTTCAATTTTGGAAAGTATTCTTGTTCGAATATCTGCATCCCTGGACGATTTAAGACCCAATACAAAAATTAAACATTTGAACTGTTTTTTTGTTAGTTCTTTTAATTTGAAACGTTTGCATTCTCTATTTACAGTACCTGCATAAGTGACAAAGTCGCCAGTAACATTTTTTGTTAATTGTAGGCACTGGTATCTGGTATGAAATAGAGATGCTTTTTTGTCAGAAATTTTGGTTAGAACATGTAATGTATCTTCCATACTCAAGTCACCAGGTTTTTCAGGCAAAATGAAATTACAAAACCTTTTGTGTTCTGCAGCACAGAGCTTTCTCAATAAGAAATTTTCTTTCTTACATCGGAAGCACGCTTCAAAAGTTACTCCGTTCTCTGGGTCATAGCAGAATTCATCGACAGAATTTGCTATCGTATCTGGTGTGAAAGAAGAATAGCTGGCACCGGTCTGTGTAAATAAACATTAATTCCAACAGTCTCATTTGTTGTTCCAAGACTGTTTTCTGCTCTTCCATTTTGTGTTGGGTTTTTTGTTTTTTTTTAAATTTAACTAGTCCAACAAATGGGTTTTATATGTAGATTCATCTCCTCGTCATATATTTCTCATGCGTAAGTTTGAATCCCTCGTCACTACTGTTGTATTCAGTAAAAGTCCAATGTAAGGGATCAAACCATGTAGTCACATTTTCGCAAATGTTCGACACACAGTCGATACCCAACAATATAAAGCACACCTGATACTACAAAAACCATTTGAAAAACTTGTCTAGGTTGAATAATGAATGAGTAATAGGCATTTTAAGGATTTGGCCACCATCTTGAAGATTACACTTTTCCAGTGGTCAAACTGTGGTAGTTCTTTTAGTATGTTATTGTACACAACCAATACTACAAAGAAAAATATTGAGAAACCTTTTTTAGCAATTTTTGGAGTCAAACCATAAATGCACTCAACTAAATGGGCATTTTAAGGATTTGGCGGCCACCTTAAAAATTACACCTTTACTGTGGTCAGACTGTCATAGACTTTAGATATGTTTTTGAGCACACTCGAAGCTACAAGAAACAGTTTGGAAAACTTGTCTAGGATGAATGATGAAGGAGTAATGGGCATTTTAAGGATTTGTCCGCCATCTTAGATATTACAATGTTTGTATGTTAAACCTTTTGTAGCAATTTTTGGGGAGTCAAACCATAAATGCATTCGACTAAATTGGCATTTTAAGGATTTGTCCGCCATCTTAGATATTACAATGTTTGTATGTTAAACCTTTTGTAGCAATTTTTGGGGAGTCAAACCATAAATGCATTCGACTAAATTGGCATTTTAAGGATTTGTCCGCCATCTTAGATATTACAATGTTTGTATGTTAAACCTTTTGTAGCAATTTTTGGGGAGTCAAACCATAAATGCATTCGACTAAATTGGCATTTTAAGGATTTGGCAGACATCTTGGGTGAAATGTAGCTGTAAAGTGCATGCCTTGCCATGCACAATGTGTTGTGCATATTTCAGGTTTGGATGCTCAAGATCCAAATAGGCTGAATAGACCATCATCAGCAAGATTTGCCCTTCACACTTGCCAGTGTGTCATGTACTCCAAACTAATCAGCAAAGGCTCAATGGGTGTACAGGAAAGTTCATCCAACTCGACCCATATTCTCATCAAAAGTGTATTTTGCTTTTATCATCATCATCAGCAGCAGCAGCAGCAGAGTGATGATGATGATGAATAATTAAAAAAATTTTAAAGTGTGATTTTTCCTGGTGTGTGTTTTGCGAATGTGTTTTGCTGGAATGGCCTAAAAGGGTTAATATTCATTAATGTTGAATCAGATACATTGTATATGAGCTCCTTTATGAATAGACATTGGAGAAAGCAAATTTGGTGCGTTTGATTTGAGTATTTTGCATGAAATCTCATAAATCCCTATTTTTCGTGGATTTTGTGTATAAAGGGGTTAATATCTGAAAATTCTCAAGGGATATCACTGGGCACCCTCTTGTATTTTGAAGAGGTACCCCCAAGCTACAAGAATCAGCAAAGAAAAAAACGTTACCTGGCAAAACAAGATTCACCCCCATTACTCCCAGACTAACAGTTTTGGTTGACGATTACTAATAACACGTATTAGTTTCATTTGTCTTGGTATGTTATTATAGATACAGTAGATGTTCACTAACCTGGTTACCTATAATCCGGTTCCTTCACTAATTTGACAATTTCTGAGGCCACTGTAATTTTAAATTTCCCGGGCCACTGTAATGGAGATGAGACAACTCTTTTGCCCTTGATGCAACTATAATGAAATCATTTGTGGTTCCCGTTTATTCCACACTTGTAAGCTTAGTAAAATATCAATAAACTAGTTTAGCCACAACATCAAAAGTGACCTAAGGAATTTTGCAATTGCATTGTACTTAAAAAATATGAAAAACATTATATTGCTCTGCATTTTCCATTTTATGTTCAACCAAAATGAACCTGGACATTTTACAACTTTGCAAAAAAAAAAAAAAAGTAAATAGATAAATAAGGGAGGCTATAAGCATTTAATAGTTATCTCCCTTGACAAATATTACAGACAGAAAATATAGACCATCATGTGGTGTATTGTATAAGTAGATATTAACTTACCTCGTTGAATTATAGGGAAAGCAACAGTCTTGAAGTTTTCCCTTTCTGCGAATTCCAAACAATGATGTATTTTTTGGATGATTGCCTCTTTATATCCTATATCAGGCCGCCTATTATCCAAATTAGTTATGTTCATGACATGTTTACAATAAAGACCTCTAGTTACTACCACATTGTTGAAATCATTTCTATTCAACTGGTTCAATTTTTGTTTGGATTCCATCTTGAAAGAATCTCCACCTTTATGCAGATTTGCATAATCTTTAGAGTCAACAAAATTAATAATGACATCAACTTTCATTTTGGTAATGTCAGTCAGATGAAAATAAATTTCACTTTTATTTTGAGATTGGAGCTTATAAGTTGGCATCTTCTGTATTTTGCCTGAAAAAAAATATTTAATGAAATGAAAACAAAGAAACCAATTAAAGTACATATAATCTCCGAAGAGCATAAGACAAAAACCACACTGGACAAAAACTACACGACAAAACCATCACACTTAAAGTGCCAAGCCGGTAAAAACTCTGGACTTAAAACAATGAATTCTTCCACTGAAACAATTTTAGTAGTTACTTCTTTAAAATAAAAATCATCTCTAGTAATGTTTTTACCTGATCTCATATTTTAATCACACATTTTCAAACCTTAACATTTTTTCGAAGCACCCAAAAATTAAAGAATAATACCACACAGTAGTAATTTTTTTAACCGTATCTCATATTATAATCCCACATTTATAAAGCTTAACATTTTTTTTGAGGTATCCAAATATTGAAGAATAATACCAACACACTTCCTCATTTTTCTTACTTAAGACTTCATATTCTAATCACACATACCTGACTTCATATTCTAATCACGCATTTTTAAAGCTTAAAATTGTTTGAGGCATTAAAAATTAAAGAATAATACCACAACAATAAATTCAAAAGTCAAAAGAAAAATGTAATAATTCTTTTTTCATTTTTTTCTCTTATTATTATTACAAATATTTTTTCCCTGAATAAAAAAAATGGCTTTAAAATATATATTTAAAATATGAGACCCGGTAAAAATCATCTATGCTGTCACCAATCACTGAGAATTTTGTCATGTTTTAATCTAACCAAGGAGTTTTTGTCCGGCTTGGCACTTCAAAGTGTGGAGCTTTTATTTGTGTGGTTTTGCCCTCTGTTGTTTTTATCACTATGTTTTGGGCAATGTGTTCTTTGGCCTTCCTAGTATTGTCTGAAATTCTGAGATGAATCATTATCCCAATTCCACTAGTTATTCAGACTAGGATTATCACCCTCGCTATTTTTATCACTATGTTTTGGCCAATGCATTCTTAGGCCTTCCTAGTATTGTCTGAAATTCTGAGATGAATCATTTTCCCAATTCCACTAGTTATTCAGACTAGGATTATCACCCTCGCTATTTTTATCACTATGTTTTGGCCAACACGTTCTTTGGTCTTCCTAGTATTATCTGAAATTCTGAGATGAATCATTTTATGTTTTTATCCTATGTTTTGGCCAACCGTAGGAGGGACCCCAAAATGGATCAAACTAACAGTACACTGTCAATTTGGCCCATTGTTACGTTATGGAGTGTTGTTGATGATGTTTGTGTTTCTGCAACTGCTATGGATGTGCTGAATGGAATAATCGCTGGCTCATCAAGAGAAGAAGAAACAAAGCCAGGTTTATCAAAAATAATATCTCATTTTTATTTTCGGACTTATACAGCACTGTCGGGTAATTTTGTATTTAAGCCAAGAGAGAGTGTTGAGCAACTTCTAAAACATGAGACTAATTACGAGATTGGCTAGTTATGGTGGCAATCAGTGTGTTCCGGATCAGAACCTTGTCTCAAATCTTAGGCATTCTGATATCGATGCTAGAGTCCTGACTCCTTTTATAATGAATACCTCTTTGTTCTTTTTTTTGGCTTCAACATTCCTATCTACATTAATTATTCAATCAATTTAATTCTTTGTTTTGTTTAACATTTATTACTCATTGTGAAACGTTCAATTAATTTTATTTCACTTTGTTTTACCAATCCTACATAAACCTTTTGATTATCTTTTACTGTATCCGGCAATCCTAATCGCAAATTAAAACAAAAGTTTGGATTATGTCATCAAACCTTTTATTAACCTTTTGTAAAAGAATGTGTGCACACCTACATTTTTAATCATAAATTATATTTTAAAAGTTCACTAACATCATTTCTCTGCATATTTGACCTTTATCAAAATACCTTTTTGTTATGGCTAAAGCTGTCAGCCTCTTAATGTCATTCATTTTGGTCTGTGAGCGATAATGCTGCAGGGCAAGGGAGACAACTATGTATCCTTCCCCTGCCCAGTCCCTTTCTAGTTCCATTTTAAGTACACGGCGAACGCATCTCATTTTATTACATTATTTCAACTAAATTATATATCTATCTATCTGTTTATCAACCTGTCTATCTTATTTATCTTTCCAACTATCTATCTGTCTATCTATCTATTTATTAATCACCGCTACCCAAAATGGGTTTAGGTTATACATGTGTTCGCACATTTATATGTATCTATCATCTATCTATCTATGTAACCAGACACTGCCCAGCCCTAACCGTTCATAGTAGAAACTTGAAATTTTACACACACACTCCCCTCAAGGAGTAGGGAAAACGTTTTTTTTGTTTTTTGAAAGTAGGGTTTTTAGAGGGGGGGAGGTTCAATTTTATCTATCTATGTAGCCAGACTTTGCCCAGCCCTAACTGTTCATAGTAGAAATTTGAAATTTTGTACACACACTCCCTTCAATGAGTAGGGAAAATCCATTTTTTACTTTGGGAAAATTCCCCTCCAAAATAGGGTTTAAGGTTCAGTTTTTTATGTAAGCTTAAGCTAAATTGGTCACTGGTTTGTGCCCACTTGTTTTTTGAAAATTCAGACATTTTTTAGTGATCACAGCCAAAGTTTTTAATTGATCACCCCCAACCCAGCATATATGGGTGGTGATGATTCATAATTTCCCTTGGAATGCTAGTTTATTTATCTGTCTATCTATCTATTCTTCTGCATCTTCCTATGGCACAAATTGGTATACTATGAGACAAGTTTGGTCTATTAATCATTACATCATAGCAGGCACAGGGCCGGATTATACTATAAGGCTGAATAGCCTAGGGGCCCATAGCTAACAGGGGCCTGGAAAAATTCTGGGATATTAATATTTTTCTTAATTTTATTTTTGACAGGACCATAGCCAGATTAGCCTATACGCAAATTATGCTATGGCATAGGGCCCAAAATAAATAGCAATTTAGAAATGTATCACTACTACTACAGGGAAAATGAATTAAACAATAAAACTGTCAAAATAAGAACATTCCCTGATGTGAAGTCTGAGTGCTCACTATAATTGTTAAGATCTATTTAATAATATCTTAAAACTTAATAAAAATGCCCTAACAAATATCTCTTTAAAAAATAGAATGAATATATTACACATTAGCACCTAATAATCCACTTTATTCACACAATTGACAGATCACATTACTTACTTAAAATTATACACGAAACGGGTGGGGGGTTCAAGATGGGGAGCCCCATATTGCTAATAGCTTAGGGGCCCTGGTATAGGTTAATCTGGCCCTGAGCAGGCACCCAATAGTTTATTTATTTTAAAATTTATAGCCATTCATTCAAATAGATAATGAACTATTTTTCCTTTGGTCAACACGTCAAGAAAAGAAATTGGCAAATAACTCTTGGGAACATCTTTTTTCTGAAAGAGGACATCCTAAGGAACATTTTGGTACCCTAAATGTAGAATCATGAGGCGGGGTAAGGTAGGCCCTGCTGCCCCCCGGCCTAATGCATTTAATTTCATTATTGAGTTATTTTCTGATGAATATGTTGTTTAATTGTACTTTTAAATAAAACAATATATACTTTTTAGTGCCTATGTACAATGACTTTTGGAGCCTCTGTGTCATGTCATAGGTTTGTACGTCAATCGTCAAAGCACCCTTATTATTTGATGAAAATTTTTATTATTAATTTTGATTAGTTTTTATCTTCCTCTTATTTTTTAGTTGCTTTTTATCACAACTCGCACCGCGTGTTTACTCTTCTTACCCTTTACTTCCGATTGCGCTGTTTACTCGTGGCCCTAGGATGACGGTACACGTCATTGTTGTGATAAAAACTAAAGGCAACTAAAATTAAGATGAAGTTAAAGAAATAGTCAAAATAACCATTTTTTTTACGGTATTTGCCATTTTTTTTAATAGTCAAGCTTTAAAATGTGTGATTACTATTAGAATACGAGGTCAGGTAAAGAAATCAAAGGGAGGTAATTAAGTCTGAAATTTGTTTGGGCATTTCGGACACTAAAATGAAGGATACGCCCCCCCCCCAAGAAAAATAAACGAAGTTATTTATCTTAAAATTTAAATGTACGGTGGAACATTTTCGTCAATCATTGTAATTATTCATGATGAATTTGCTGAAATAAATCATTAAAATTCAACAATTAGTACATAACGTCTAGAGTTGGGAATTTAGACAACGTATCACCCTTTCGGTTTATATCGGTCTAGTCAACACGTAAAGGGAAGCAACTCCCACTTGATGAATTACAAAATATGTTTGTTTTTTAATTGTTATAAATAATTAATAATTTCCGTTATCGTATGATTTCATAATAAATTGTTTACAGCGGATAATCGGAGCATCAGGACAACCTATGCGTGCTTGCTTTTAAATTGAATAAGTAATATTTTAATGAACTAAAAGAGTTGAGTAAAAGAATATGTTAGTATCTGACTAAATATTGTTTTACTCAACTCACAACTGTTTTAGTTCATTAAAAAATGTTATTTATTCCATTTAAAAATTATTTAATTGGTATGAACTAAATAAATTATTCAAATATTACTTATCTGATTAAGAATATTACTCATTTGAATTAAGATATTAGATAATCTTTGCTTTGAAGTACAATGGCGCCACATTCGTTTAATAATGTGTTTACTTGTTTACTTACTTACTTTTTAGGTATAAAGACAAGATTTTAATTTCCTTATTGCATTAATTCCTGATGACATTATTGTATAATTATACCTTTTAATTAAAAATTATACTTTTTAGAGAATTTTGGAGACACTACCGTCAACCAAAACTGTCACCAAAGGTTTCTTCAGTTTTTAAACTGGTCCGGCTGGCCTTTTTAGGCTGATATATCGCCCCGCGCACGTGCTTACGTTATTTTATCCGATATATCAACTTGGCAGTGCTGTAAGGGTTAAATTAAACTTTCAAAAAAGTTGCATTCAATTTTGCATACAACAACACAACATTCACTTCACTTAAACTACTACTTACTTCTATGGACATTAAAACGAAAACAAACTTATCTTAACAACCACCGTATTAGAATGGGCCTTTAAAGGTAAAAAGGAAGAAGAAAAAGAAATATTTCCGAATTGAACTTACGTTCAAAAGGTGAAAGACAAAGCCAATAATCGCCGGCGGTAATTTTTCAGGAAGTCGCCTTCAAAAACGAAACTAAATTATCTTACAAGAAAAATGATTTAGTTTCATTTTTATAAATTATACTATGAAATCTAAGGCTGATTAACCAATAGGCTGATAGTTCTGTCTAAGGGGAACAATAGGCTGATAGTTCTGTCTAAGGGGAACAATTATTTAATAGTTACTTTTAATAGTAATTTAATAATAATTTAATAGTTGCTTCGCTTAGAAAGGGGCATTAATTTTGGGACAAATTGGGAGTTACTTCTGTGACACTCCATACATAATGAGATATCGGACATCCGGGAGTTAATCCATGTTAACAAAAACATCTAGAATCCGGATTTTTGGTAGTGTATTTTAGCGTCTCAGAACCACTGTAGGAACAGAAATCTGCATGTGTTCTGCGTTTTTAAGTACTATAACAGAAAAATATCTGGTGTAAATTAAAAATCAAAATTAACCCTAACGTCAATTTAGAAATTAATTGTACATTTTAAAATCAAAATTTGTTTCCTTTAATCTGTATTTGTGCCTTTCGTAAATCTTACAAACCTTTAAATTCAGAAATGACCCCAACTAAGGTGGGTAAAGATTGTAGTATTCGTTCCCTTTCCTAAATTTAAATTAAAAACATTTATATTTAAATTCAGTCAGGACATTTAGTTTATATTTAATAAAATAATATAGTCCGGGGGCCAGCAGGGGCTACATATTCATCAGAAAATAACTCAATTATGAAATTAAATGCATTAGGCCGGGGGGCAGCAGGGCCTTACTTACCCCCCCATGATTCTACATTTAGGGTACCAAAATGTTCCTTAGGATGTCCTCTTTCAGAAAAAGGATGTTCACAAGAAAAAAGTTGGGAAAAACTACCTCATTTGCATAAAACAAAATGGCCGCCAGCATACACCACAAAAACAGAATTTCATATCTCGTCTCCCAGTTGAGATATCTGAGTACTTTAAAAGGCTTAATTTATAGGTATTTCAGGATTTTACAAGGGAGTGTCAAGTATACTTTATAGACAAAATTGTGGATTTAATTCATGAAGGAGATATATACATATATATCATTGGAAAGAGAATTTCCACAGCTTTCCAACGGTGTATGTTGTCAATTTGTATCTATTGGGCTTTAAAAGTTACAGCTTAAAACGTGAAGCTAAGTATTCAGCATTTTACGAAGAAAACTTCAAGTACACAGTCCAAAGTCTATGGAGCCTAGAATTAATTATTGATGAAAGTAAATATATATCGTTAGAAAGGAAATTGTATCAGCTTCCCAACGATGTGTGTTACCAATTTGTATCAGTTGGGATTAAAAAGTCACAGTCCAAAACGTGAAGCTAAGTACTCAGCATTTTATGAAGAAAACTTCAAGTACACAGTCCAAATTCTATGGACTGTAGATTTAATTTCTGATTGTGGTATATACATATACATATCGTTAGAAAGGGAATCCTATCAGCTTCCCAACGCTGTATATTGTCTATTTGTATCTGCTGGGTATGAAAAGTTACAGCCGAAAACGTGAAGCTTGTTATTCAGCATTTTACGATAGAAATTCGAGCACACAGTCTATGGATTGTGGAATTAATTCCTGATGGAGGTATATACATATATATACATTCTTAGCACTCCATATATACATTCCAGCACTCGAATAGTGTAACTTGTAAATTTGTATGTGTTGGGCTTAAAGAATTACAGCCGATAACTTGAAGCTAAGTATTCAGCATTTTACGAGAAAACTTCAAGTACGCAGTCCAAAGTCTATGGATTGTGGAATTAATTCCCATATATATCGTTAGAAAGAGAATCGTATCAGCTTTCCTGGGCATGGAGAGTTACAGCCGAAAACGTGAAGCTAG
>VCCN01002162.1:12033743-12044525 GCA_006491835.1 Architeuthis dux | reverse complement strand
AACGCCTTATATTTCTGATACTCTCTGTACTGATGACCGTAAAATGACGATCTGGGGATTGCAATAAAAAGCTGTGAAATTAAGATTACTAGTAAAAGAATTAATAATAATCTATTTATTTTTTTTATTTTTTAAAACTACCCTAACACTATGGGGTATGTCCTTTGAAGCACCCTAGCAAAGATATAGTTAACAATATTACTGAAGTTTTCTTTTCTTTTCTTTTCTTTTCTTTTTTCAGAGCAACATTTTGCGGAACTTGCAAAGCCAATTGTTACGATTCACAGGATAACCCCGTAAATTGTACATACGGTAAATGGACTTTATATTATATCTTTTCACATTCTGTTGGTGCAGTAATTCTTCGTTTGACCAATAAATAGTAATACTTATATTATCACTAGCGCAGAACCCATAAAAAATGACAGGTAACATTTTTGCGGTACTATGGTAACTAACAAAACAACAAATTCGGATCTTTAGGTAAATTCAAACCAACAGTTACTGAGCAAAAGCGGGGACCGTTTTAGTTTAGTGTTTTTGTGTCTTTGCAGAGGAAAATATATTACTGATTTTTTTTAACTACAAAAAGTGGGGGTTGCATTATAATCGAGGTCGCGTTGTACTCTATTAAATACGGTGACAAATATTAAATTAATAAATATTTTGTAATTGTCGTCCATTGTATACTTTTTCAATCCATCCGTAATTTGCTTGTCAGTGATCTACGATTACTGGTGACCTGTTTTTGCTTTAAAATTCGACCCTCTATCTAGCTACTTTGATATCCGCTTCCCCTATTTGATTGACAGACAATAGTTCAGGCTTAAAATCTCAATTCATTTCGTGTGTGTGTGTGTGTGTGTGAGCAGTCTACGTCAGGCGATCGCCTTTCTGATAAATAGATAAAAAGAAATGGAAACTAAATAACGGAACCATTCGAAATCGGACGAAGACCGATGCCATTAGCAACACCACTGACGTCCAACGGCATCGACAGCACACTCATCATCGGAAGATGAAACCCCGAGTATTCACGGCCTTGACAGTCAATCGCGCTCGTTTGCTTGATTAGATAGATGCTGCGGTGGTAGCAGTTGTCGTCTCTCTAGGAGGACGAATCGAGTCGGTCGAGGGCTTAATCTCAATAGATCGCAGTGTGGTGGTGGCTGCTCTATTAAGTACGACACCTCGAGTCAAGTTGTCTACGAGCGATCGCTCATCTCGCGCTCCACGGGTGGGTTCGAAACAAGATGGCGACGGCAAAACCCCGCCAGTCGCGGAAGTCAAGTTGGTTGGCCCGTTCGCGCACGCCACCGCGGTTGCAACAGACAGCGGCAAGAGGCGAGCAAACCAACCTTGCACCACTGCGATGATGACCGCTATTGCAGGCTCCAGCGGAACGAAAAGACATTCCTTTCGTAATACCGTGGTGGTATCGGTCGCGGTTCCGGCGAGCAGGCAGGTTGTCACCGCCGCTCGTTCGAGCGAACCGTTGCTCCGATTCCGCGGTTCCTCTTGTACTGGACGGGATAGCCGTGGCCACGGCTGACGTAATAAACGTTGTCGGTCGGTAGGATAAAGCTAATAGGTCTCGCGTTGCCGTCGTGGTGTTTCTGAGAAGATCTGAGGTAATGGATAATCTTATACACTGATTTACTCTAACTAGTGTCCCTATCTTGGTTGTTATAGTCACGTTTCTGCTGTTGCATCCTTTGGCCTTCTTCAGGTGTCTGTCGTAGTTGTTAACCCTCTATTCAATCCATGGGGATGGGGTATATTATTCTCGTCCCGTGGTCCATGCTACAAGATATCAGTTAATTTGTCCTAGTTAATTAGTCCTTGCGATGTCGCTTGTCTCCCGCTTCCACTTTGTCACTTCCCCATGCGGTTGGATCTTCCCTTTTGTTTTCATTTGTAATTTCCCTTCTGTGAGTTTTTAAAAAAATTTTTTTTCATTTATTTATTTATCTGTTGCTCTAATCTCATCTACCATTCTGTTTTGGCATTTTTGTTCCTGTGTGGCTTATTTGCAAACTTCAAACTGTTCAGTAACTATTGCTTCCGCATATGTGGTTCGGTGATGTGAGTTATATATTGCAGTAGTTTATTAATTTTATCCGCTTCAATTCATTTTTTCCCCCCAGTTCATATTTCTCAGGAATGGAAGTTTGTTTCTCTTCTGACATTTTCTTCATTCTGTCGATTCAATTCTTTTCTTCCTCGGTTAATTTTATATCTTTCTCTCAGTTACATCATTTTCTCTTCATATTTAGATCCGATTGACGAACCGGACAATAGCATGGCCGAGCCTAGTTCAAACATTGCTGAAATACGTTTAGAAGCACACGGATGAGGTATAAAATCCATCACTTTTTCAAGCTATGGGTAAAATAGCAGGGCAAACTGGGCTCTATAACATTGGGGGGCAATCAGTCTAAGAAAGCCCCGCCCCCGACAGAAACCTCTCCAACCCGCAGGCCAAACGTGGCGAGTACATTACCCCCTAGTCAAAAACCATGATGTCACCAGACACATGTGGGATAGGACGTTGGAGGGCTTCTTTCTTCGGGAGTGAGAAAATGCATACCATCAGGCGTTTTGTGTTGAAAGCTGCACGTTTTCATTTGGTTGATTTTCTTACTCCCTTCTGCCCTAAGTCTTGTTCCGAACACAAACCTCTTCAAAATCTATTTTGCTTTCAGGCTTGTTACCCGAAACGCTCCTTTTCCTGTATCTCCTTTGATAGGCCTACAGGAGGGACCCGGTTTTAATGCGACTGTTGGCCATTAAGGTAAAAAAGCCAAAAGTCTAACGTGTCTCTCCTGTTTCTTCATTAGAAACTGTCAACATAGGTTTCTTCAGTTTTGAAGCTGGTCTGGCTGTGTATCGCGCGTACAGGCCTTACCCATGGAGCTAGAGGGCTGAACATTTAAGCATTTATTACTTTCACTGACGATCAAGTGCTGTCGTCTAGATGGTCTTGGCACTTACCTAGTTCCTCCAAAGTCTTTGCTAGTGTCTTCGGGACTGTTCCGAAGGCTCTGATCACTATTGGTACTTTTACATTCACGTTCCATAATTGTTCAGTTCCCTGGCAAGGTCTAGATACTCATCACCATCTTATTAATTTCCAGATGCGGCGCGGACCCCGTCCTAACGGTTAACAGCATGGAAAAATGGAATCGGCAAATCCATTCCGAATTTCGTTTCAGGTAATTTATGCTCTTTTTACACTAATACCATTTAGTTTTTTAGATTAGTTCCATATGTGAAAATCTATCTACCCCCCACTAAACTACCTAACTCTTTTATGTCCTCTCTCTTCCTAATCTCGTATTACATTACCTAACTTTCTTTTCTGCTCTATTTTCCTATCCTCTGATCAAACTACCTAACCTTTCCCTTATGTTATTACTCGAACGCAGGTAGAAACAACCATAATAGTATTATAGATAGCTCCCACCCCCATCTAAGCCACATGCATGGGTTTCCATGCTATGTTATTTTGACGGAGTGAAACGTAATTATACTTGTAAATTCATTTATTTTTCTTTATATTTGCAGCCAAATTGTGACCGGTTGACCAGAAATTTAAAATATTTTCTTTATCTTGTACAATAAATAATATATTTGAAACAAACAATACTTTCGTCTCATATTTTCATCACATATACTTTTGACTATTGTTTTTAACAAGTTCTCAGCCGATATATTCTATGACCTTCCTGTTTTGTCTGAAGGTCTTAGATGAAGTGTTTTCCTCTGTTGTATAGCGGGGTGAATGTCCTGGACTTGTATAGAAAGACTCGAAGACTTGCTTGTAAAAATATCTGGACCTATTTTTTTAAAATTTCATATCATACATCTTTGTCGACCGAAGAGTGGGAGAGATAAGGAGAAAAGCGGTCTCGTGCCTTCCGGCTCCGCTGATGTCTGTCTCTTCTGGGTCCTGCGTTTTTGTCCGGCTCTGCTCTCCGTTCTGGTCTGCTTTATAGGTTTCTCGAACACTCACGCAGGTGTCACATCCTGTCTGTTGACCACCCACGCATATACCTATTTCCTAAGGTGAGCGGGTCACTTACAATTCTGCACAGGTGTTTGACCCCGGAATAACCTTTTTGTGGCAGCATATAACACCTCAATCCATATACTTCTCGGGCAATTCTCTATTGTTTTTAACACAATCGTTAGCAGTCGATTTATATATTTTTCAAACTTCTTACGTCCTCTATTCAGAACTACCCCATCTGCCATGTCCGAGTACTTTAAAGGGCTAAATCATGGTTTTCAGACATATGGAATACACTTTGTATTACCATAAAAGATATTAATTTATAGGTGGTTTCAGCATTTTACAAGGAAATTTAAAGTATACTTTATAGGCCAGAGTCTATGGATTGTGTGTTTTATTCATGAAATATTATATTATATATCGTTAGAAAGAAAATGTTATCAGCTTTCCAATAGTGTCAATTTGTAACTGTTGGTCATGAAAAGTTACAGCCCAATAAGTGAAGCAAGGTATGCAGAAACATTGAGACATTTCCTATAAAATACAAATGTAATACACCTAGAGTGATATACATGGCGACTGTAAACTCAATAGACAAACCTAATGACCACAGATTTTACATAGGATCTGCGCAGACTAAGTTTATAATTAGATAACAACCATGTTAAGTCGTTCAATCATATAGCAATAGCACCTCGCTATCCAAACATCTGGAAACTAAAACATGAGGCCCACCATTAAATGAGGAAATTCTCACATCGCCACCGGAATGTAAAAGCGCATCACAAAGATGCCATTTATGTTTAGAAGAATTAAACATAATTGAATTCACGAATAAACGACTTTTAAATTCTAAAAATGAACCCATTAGCAAATACCGCCATAAACAAAACTTTTCCAAATACCGCCATAAACAAAAATATTTCGGTAATTATAAACCAGACAACAACTTTAATGACTAAAATAAAAAGCTTAAAAATTACTCATTACGTGCACGTGATATTCTGTTATGTTTTATTTTTCTTATCCACAGATAACCTATACATTAATCATTTGTTAATATTCTAAATACACTTCAATAAATTATAGCTCTAAATATTTTTAAAACCGACTGTATAGCCCTCAATATTTAAAACATTACAAACCACCGGATTTTTAAAAATCTTTTATTTTATTTTTTAAACCAAGACCAACCGTAGACATAATTCTGAAATTCAAATTAAGAACGCTGTAATGTATATATTTTTGTCCAAATACTTATGACAGGTACTAACAGCCATTTTTACCTCTAATCGCTGGAGCTTTAGTGTTAAACCAGGCATATTACGCAAGAATTGTCAAATAGAAAAGTTTTTCCTTCTAAAATCTTATGTACGGAAGAGTTGCCAAACTAGTAAGTTAACCCCCCCCCCAAACAAAAAAAATCTCAGAATCCATAATGGCCCCTGCAATCACAGGGATTGAAAACAGATTTTGTGCTTGTTCAAATACTTATAAGCAGTACCCTATAAAAAGTAATGCGCATAAGTATTTGAACAAACTGTTTTTATTTTATTTCATTGACACTTTTACAAAAATATAGAGAAATACGACAAAAGGTCAAAATTGGTATATAAGGAAGGTGATGGTCTTCTCTCTCTTAGCTTTAACTTAGCTAGTCGCATTCACTAACCCAACCATTCTTAATTATTTCTTTCACCACAACATTGCATTTCTTCCGAACATCTATCACTTCACAAACCACTCTTAAAATTTTAACTGATCCCATGGACGGGGAGGCGTAAGAAAATGATTCTATGTACAGTTTAAAAAAGATCCCAAATGATTCAATGATATGATTTCTATTAAAAAAATTATAATATTAATATTGTGCAAGCAACTAGGCAAGACACAGTTTGTACCCCCGCCCCACACACATTATTCTCCGCCCAGAAAACTTGCTATTCTGTCATGTTAGATTATTGGAACTTATACTAATATTTAAAAAAAAATGAGAACCAGGCGAAAAATGACATGTGAAGAAAAAATGCGTGCGCGCGCAGCATTTTACGAAAGAATTTCGAGTACAGTCGAAGGTCTATGGATTGTGGAATTAGTTCTTGATGGGGGGGGGTGTATATTATATATATATCGTTAGACTGTTCGAAAGCTGAGGGAATTCTTTCTATCAATTTGTATCTTTTTGGCTTAAAAAGTTAAATCCCGAAACGTGAAGCTATGTGTTGAGCATTTTAGGAGAGAACTTCAAGTACAGTCCAAAGTCTGTGGAATTCTTGATGATGGATTATCGTTAGAACGAATTCCTTCGGCTTTCCGATGGTGTATCTTGTCAATTTGTATCTGTTTGGTTTAAAAGGATACATCCCAAAATGTGGGGTTAGGTACTTTCCTCGCCGATAAAGCGACGCCGTTTCAGCACATTAGTGAGTACTTAATGAGCTGGATAGTAAGCGTCATTTAGTAGTAAAGGAAACTGTAAAAGATTATCGTCATGGTCCTCAGATAGCGGCGCTGAACCCGCCATAGCGCTTTAACGGCGGCGCTGGACAGCTTCACATTTTGGGGAAGGCCCTAAGTATTCAGCATTCTACGAGAAAATCCCCAGTATACAGTTCGTTCGATTCCAGTTGGAAAGATTCTAACGATATATTATATATATATATAATATACCTCCACAATACTTGGACTGTGTACTCGAAGTTTTCTCGTAAAATGCTGAATAACAGATACAAATTGTGAACATACACTGTAGGAGAGCTGAGGAAATTTCTTTGTATGTACCTACCTACCTCTACCGAGAATTCCACAATCCAGACTTTGGACTGTGGACTTTGAAGTTTTCTCGTAAAATGCTAAATACTTAGCTTCACGTCTTGGGCTGTAACTTTTTATGCCCAAGAGATACAAATTGTGAACATTCACCGTTGGAAAGCTGATAACATTCTCTTTCTAACGATATGTATATATCTCCTTCATGAATTAAATCCACAATCTATAGACTTTGGTCTATAAAATATACTTGAAATTATTTTAGTGTATTTTTGAATTCCTCATGTCTGAAAACCTTGATTTTAGCCCTTTAAAGTGTGCAAACAAGAATTCTTTTACCAATTTCCTGTCTTATTGCACGAAGACATTCCTTCTGATGGCCCAGATCAATTTGAACGCATTTTAAATTGATTTTCGTTCATAAAGTGTGCACTTACGATCGGTCGCCGACTAGACTTTGTCAAATCTGCGATCCTTTCAGTCCAGTCGCTGACAAATTTAACATAAGCGTTCTTACGATATGAAAAATTGTCTACGATTCAGTCGCCGACTGGATCGTAGCGATAGGAACAGTTGAATCTTTTACGAGCGAGAATCCGTTTAACGTCACTCCCGTTTCAACTAAATAAATATACTGCTAAAATAGGAAGCTATATTTTGATTAAAAATGTCTATTTTATTTTACATTATCTCTGGGAAAATTTAGATGTTTTTATATTTTCGCTCGTCTTTGGATGTTAAACTATCACTTTGACGTCTTTTCCATAATGAAAGTTACGATAAAAGTAAACATTGAATTAGAAAATTGCTAATATAGTTTTGTATTAAAAGAAATCTTTGGTTTTGACCTAAATTTATTGTGCGTCTAGGATATCTAAAATATTGTTTGACGAATGGGTACGCGGGGAGAAAAGGATTTTTGTTAAAACAATTGGTTTTAGGAGGGCGGTAAATAACTTATTTTGGATTGGAAAGTACCAAAGATTACTTGCGAAAAGTTCTTTCTATTCGACTTTCTTAACCATTTTTTTTGTTGTTATACGTGTTTTGAATAGATCAAATAAAATAAAAATTTCGATTAAATCATGGTCATGTGACGGGAGACTTCTTGCAGCCATTGAGTAGTCGTAGCGACATGAGTACATAACGTTTCGGTCGGCGATTAAAAATACGAATCGGCGACTCTTCGCAAAAAGACGACCTACGTTCAAGGTTATTTAGTCCGGGGGGCCAGAAGGGGCTACTGTGCACCCCCCCCCCATGATTCTACTTTTAGGGTACCAAGATGTTCCTTAGGAAGTCCTCTTTCAGAAAAAAAGATGTTCCCAAGAAAATAGTTGGGAAGAACTACCTCATTTGCATAAAACAAAATGGCCGCCAGCATACACCAAAAAAAAAGAAATTTCGTATCTCGTCTCCCCGTTGAGATATCTGAGTACTTTAAAAGGCTAAATCATGGGTTTCAGACATGATTAATTCAAAAATCCACTTTATCTATTTTATAGATATTTCAGGATTTTACAAGGAAGTGTCAGGTATATTTTATAGACAAAATTGTGGATTTATTTCATGGCGATATATACACCGTTGGAAAGCAGTGGATATTCTCTTTCCAACGATATATGTTGTCAATTTGTATCTGTTGGGATTAAAAATTCAGTCCGAAACGGGAAGCTACGTACTCAGCATTTTATGAAGAAAACTTCAAGTACACAGTCCAAGGTCTATGGATTGTAGAATTAATTATTTATGAATATATATATATCATCCGATAGGGAACTTTATCAGCTTCCCAACGGAGTATGTTCCCAATTTGTATCTGGTGGTTCTAAAAAGTTACAGCCCAAAACACGAAGCTAAGCTTTCAGCATTTTACGAGAAAACTTCAAGTCCATAGTCCAAATTCTATATGTCGTAGAATTAATGTTTGATTGTGGTATATACATATCGTTAGAAAGAGAATTTCAACGGCTTTATAACGGTGTATGTTCCCAATTTGTTTCTCATGGGATTAAAAAGTTACAGCCCAAGTCGTGAAGCTAAGTATTCAGCATTTTACCATGAAAACTTCAAGTCCACAGTCCAAATTTATGGATTGTGGAATTAATTGAGGTATATATATATTTCATATATTGTTTATTTGTATCTATTGGGTATGAAAAGTTACAGCCGAAAACGTGAAGCTTGTTATTCAGCATTTTACGATAAAAATTCGAGAACACAGTCCAAATCTATGGATTGTGGAATTAATTCCTGTTGGAGGTATATATATTCTTAGAAAGGTAATTCCCCCAGGTCTCGAATAGTGTAAGTTTGTATGTGTTGGGCTTAAAGAATTACAGCCGAAGATATGCAGTTAAGTGTAAAGTTTCGGGCAAATTAAGCCCCCTGCCCACCAACCAAAGTGTTCCCATACGTCTTTGAATAAAAGAGCCAGTACGATTTATTAAAAAGGTTGTAATAATTATCTCCCCTTAGGAGAACTCTTCTATCAGACTATATATACTTTCTGCATTTTGGTCTAGTCCAACCGCAGTCTTTGTATAAGCTGAATAAATTTCCTTGAGTACCATACAGTCAAGCTTTGTTCTTCATTACTTTGTTATTCAAAACTAACAGAAATATTCGGCGTTGCTCGTTTTTTAGATACCTAAATTAAATACAATCGCATGTTAGCTATAATTGGTATCAATTGCTTTAAGATTCTGACAGTCTACACTTGGCACGGAATATAGCTTCAAGAAGAATCGTTGTATTCTTAGGGAAATAGGGATAAATTACTCAAGCTTAGAACAGAATTATTTTCCAGCTAAAACAAAAACAAGATGCAAAAATACCGCGGTCAAAACAAATACAGTACCAAGTCATAGATATTAACCCATATATATAAAATCCGAAATAAACACCTAACGTAAAATACACAAAAAACAACAAACAATTGGATATACCCAACAAAGAAAAAAAATACAAAACCTGTTTAATATCAATCCTTTTATAAAAATATAAGAACACAAAACAACTCCTCAATGAAAAGGTGGGAACAAAAAGTACGGGGTAGGAAGTAGTAACTGCTAAAGACAGATATCATCATAATGGGATTATGCAAATTTTTTTTTTTTTTTTTTTTTTTTTTTTTTTTAGAAAACAGATCTCATGTGTCCTAATACACCTCGGTTAGCGCTCTAGATATGTCTCTAAAGAATACAGGTGTAAACGAAAAAAACAGGTCATTATAATAATGCCAGCAATCACTTAAAAAATATGTTGTTGAGCCTCTGCAAGATGAAATGGATTAGTGCTGTTTATCTCATCTGGAACTGGTGAAACATCACTTGGTGTCGATATATATCGCTACATGATAAATTATTGTATATTTGTACGTGTATGTGTTTGTTCTCATACACATGGCACATTAACCATGGTGTATACACTTACTTCTGAGACTGTCAGTATTTTATTCATTATTTATTTCGGAAATTTGACCTTATTAAATCTATTTCGAAAAATATTTGAAAAAGAGCTCTATAGTGAATCAGCACTAAGCAGGATATTGCTGTATTTTACAGTTGAAAAAAAAAGGAATAATTCTGAAAGCCATTGTAGGCCAACAGTATATTATTACGTGTGGTTTTCAACAGCGAGGTCCTGTCTGCGGATACCCAGATTCTACACCCTGATCCGGCAACGACGTCTCCGCTGGCTGGGCCAGGTACATCGCAGGAAGGACCTGCTGTATGGGGGAACTAGCCTTCGACAATAGAGCACAAGGGCAGCCCCATGTTTGTTTCAAAGATGTCTGCAAGAGAGAGAGAGAGAGATGAAGTCACTGAACGTGAATGTCGAGAGGTGGGAGTACATCGTATGAGATCGCTCTCGCTGGATGCTGAACAATACGTGATATTGACCGTAGAATATGTTCTAACACCCATTAGTTTGGGGGCCAGAAGGGGCTACCAGTGACCCCCCTCCATGATTCTACATTTAGGATACCAAAATGT
>VCCN01002162.1:11940023-11952689 GCA_006491835.1 Architeuthis dux | reverse complement strand
TATAATGTTCATGTATGATCAATTTTTATTTTTATTTTTAATATATTGGAAAGACAGTTCCATAGATTTCCCAAAAGTGTTAGCGACTCAGTTGGTTGCGACATAGAGATTGTAATTGTCAGACGAAGTACGCATTCTGATCTCTTGACCCACGTACAGCTGCCGCCATCTTATCTGATGACGTCTGCTTCTTACTTAACAATAAATACAGACCTGCAATAAAATTAAAACAAACTACTGGCTCTGATTTCACATGGAGTACTAAACACTCATAACAAGTGACACTTCACATCTGTTATGTCATCACCATAAAATTTCTTCAACTTTTCGTCATATGGAAATGGCAGCCGCTGTGCAGTTAGCAATTCAGAAGGGAAAATTGCAAATTCACGTTTGCTCAAATCCGACAGAAGAGTCATCCGAATAATAAACATAATATGACGCTAGAACAATTTCTCAATAATTTCCCAATATGTCTGCTTGGGTTGGCTCAAATGGACTGCTTAGTTGGATCCGGATAGTAAGGGAGGGACATGAAAGTTCGGCTTAAAATGGAATCATCTTCTTCGCTAATCGAAACATTGATTCAAGGGGTTGTGTAATTGAAACATCGAAAGTTTGGAAAGTGATGAGAAGAGTTGAAGATTGGATTTTCAATTTACAAAGTCCTTGTTGATATTTACTAATTAAGAGGCTATATGGCAATGTATAATCGTGTTTGTGTAAATGTTGCTTTGTGTTAGCGTTTGTTTGTAGTTCATAAAAGGTCACCATTAAAAAGTCCTTAAATAGAAAAAGGTTAGAGCATTCTGCCTTCAATTGTCTTTGAATATCTCACGCCTTGTTTCAAGAGAAAGGCGGAGAAAAGAAATGGGAAAGAATGAACAAGGAACAATATTCATATATTCAACAATAAGAATATTCAATGACAAATTAATAACATGAGATTGGATCACGTGAATTAATTCTAGAATTTAATAGAAAACTTACATTACGAAGCATTTCTAAATATAGGATTGAAAATGCATGTATCGATAAATATATCATCGCAAGTTGGCTTACAAACAAATAAATGACAAAACTGACATATTAACCAGAGACAGAATTAAAACAGAAAATGTCGGAATAAACATTTGTGCAATAATACAGAGTATGGAATCATCTTCCAAATGTTGTGCTCCTTTTTCATTTTAATTTAGTTCGTGTAAACGTATTACACGGACTAATTGTCTGTAACTTTATAGAAATATGTGTAGCGGCTGTAACGTTCTGGTGGTGTTTAGTGCCTCTGCTCGCTTTGTTAGTCTTTTTATTCTAGCTGTGTTAGATTAGAATGCGTTTGATTCGTAACCATGTTTAAGCGTGTTAAGAAAAGAAGACGGAACAAGATAACACGTGTGATAGGGTTCTTCGCCCGGTAAGAAGTGGGCCTTCCCCGTTCCCACTTCCGGTCCGTGTTTTCTGGGACCGGAAACGGGATGGGGGTTGCTGGGAGCTTGCTTCGGCATGTTTATTGATTTGACATATAGATACATTTGTATAAACATTTCGGCGGCCACTTTCCAAAATAGTCTTAGTATACAAAAATATGGATTCGAACTGGTATCACTTCGATGAAACGAGCCCGGATACTATGAAATACGAAACCAAAACATAGTTCTCTTTTTTTGTGGCGTCAGAACTTCCCTATAAAACTAGACGTAAACAATAACCTTCGCTCATTTGGCCCTGGTTTTTACAACCAGTGGCACAGCTCGTGTCATCAAAGACACGTAAATCTCTTTCTTTCTTTTCATCTTGGCCCATTTCTTTGAATGTCGCCCTGGTTTATTAAACCAGTAACTCTTTTTTCTACTCCTTCTTCATTTCTTTTTGCCCAGATTAGAAATAAATGCCCCAAATATAAGCCCAGGAGATTAGATGATCAGAGATCACATCTATAGTTTCTTCATATCAGATTAGAGGCGGAATGCCCTAAAATATTCTTTTTGATAGAAAGTTTGGTCTCTAACTCGTGTAAGTTTGATTATCCAAAATGCAGTACAATTTACACAAAAGTTATTACCCTTATCATCGGTGTGGCCTAACGGTCAATGGCACGGAGGATAGAATCAGCATGCAGAGTTCAAACTCCGTCTAAGGCTGTAGCGCACTCACGCATACGGTCAGCAAGTGGAAACCACTTGGCTCATTTTAATTTGGAACAATCCAGATTTTTATTCTGAGAAATAAGGTTATCTCGTCCTTTAGATAACCAATTTTCAGGACATGAGAAATCCGTACTCGACTTGAATTTAATATGCTTTGTAGACAAGTATGGCAAAATCATGTTTCTTGTCACTTCATATTCCATCTTGGAATTTTTGACGATACCCAGTTCACCGGCTGATATTTTTGACCAGCCACACACCCCCACTCACCTCTTACTATAAGAAGGCCGATCTATTCTTCATCTTTGTTCAGTCAGATTTGTCGCTTTGACAAATGCATGACGGTTCCAACAGAGACGCACCTCTCACCTCTGATTACGTACGTACGCATTCATATACATCCATACTTACATACACACTCTCTTCCCTAATATCTTCAATCAACCAACCTGCAGTGAAGCCTTCAAACACCAGACATTTCCGAAACAGTACTAAAAATCGCCTGGAAATTTCACTTCGACACAAGACTTCTGCTACTTTCCGGAAACAAGCATAACACTTGCTTAACTTTACACAGTTTCCTGAATGAGAACACATTTGTCTTACTCAAACCAGCGATACAAACTTGAATCTTTTTCGGCAGCTTACAGAGACATTGTGGACACCTCTTCACCGAATTTTCGACATACAAACGGCTCACAAGTCCTTTAGAATGAGAATCCATAAATAAAGACTTGCTTACTACACACTCTAGTTCTTGTTCGACTCAAACTGTAAGTAGGAAGATTTAACATTTCTTTCATTCAAAACAAATGTTTACATTGTCGACACTTTTCAAGTACGATAACTCTAAACGCAGCATTACATTTTGGGCTAAAATGTATACAAGTTCTGAAATACAAACCTTCGTCACCTACATACCAATCAAAGCGAAATTATTTCTGCATAAAAAGAATAATTAGAATGCAGAAAGATTTCTACGACCTTCTTTTACAACGGACAAGTATTTTTCGAACGCTATGTATGCACCAATACGAGAATTTCACCATTCGATTCGATTCAAGTAGTCGACCCTTACTCAGATTTGATAATCACCCACTTCCGCAGACTCACTTGCGATGCTCTTCAACGAATTTCAACTGCCACTAATCGTTCTCTAAAAATCAATGTGTATAATAGAGACATCTAGCAACTTTTTCACACACTTGGTTACTCAACGAACTGTCACATTGTCATGTTTGGCATTCATTTTATAGGCATTGCCTATATTGTTCAATACTCCATATCGAATCCAGTGGGGGGATATTCTGTAGCGGACTCATATGTATTCTGCACTCACGCATACGGTCAGCAAATGGAAACCACTTGACTCATTTTCCTTTGGAACAATCTAGATTTTTATTCCGAGAAATAAGTCTATCTTGTCTTTTCGATAACCAGTTTTCAGGACATGAGAATTCCGTACTCGACTCGAATTTAATATGCTTTGTAGACGACAAGTCTGGCAAAATCATGTTTCTTGTCACCTCATATTCCATCTTGGAATTTTTGACGATACCCAGTTCACCGGCTGATATTTTTGACCAGCCACACACTCCCACTCACCTCTTACTATAAGAAGGCCGATCTATTCTTCATCTGTGTTCAATCAGATTTGTCGCTTTGACAATGCATGACGGTTCCAATAGAGGCGCGCCTCTCACCTCTGATTACGTACGTACGCATTTATGCACATACATACTTACACACACACACTCTCTTCCTTAACACCTTCAACAAATTAAGGACACTTTATTATTAGTAGTAAACTGAACTCTTTATTAACAATGCATTTCTTCTCATCAGCTAAGAACTACTTTTTGTTATTATGTTCTGTAATAAATATACTTATTATCATTGCAGAGTATTTTGTATTTCTTTAATCTCATTGCATTTTGTTACATGTGCAAACTGCATTCCTTGCACATGCAGTTATTTCATTTCCTTTTACTACTGCAGGACAGGCAGAGAAAGAAAGATCCCTCTTATGCGTATCGTTAACATTACCCCTTTTCTTTCTCTAGTCTCATCGGCACCCTAGCTTTACTTGCGGGCAGACACCTAAGGCTTCTAGCCAGCCACTACTATTACTGCTGCAACGTACGGCCTTACTGTTAGAGATTACTACGCTACTACGTTCTCATCATTGCTATTGTTTTTACAGTAACGTTTTAATGGAGTCAGATATAATTAATAATAGGAGCTAGTTAGTTTAATATTAAGTCTTAATTCCACCAACAATAGCCCTCCTATTACAGTCCTTGAGAAAGGCATGACTCCATCTCTCACACACACAGCTATGGGTATAGCAATTAGACCGGGTTATTCAGGCTTGATTGGCAACAAGTCTAGGAGACGAACAACTCTGATTCAAAACCGAGAAAATCCAACCCAACGGCCAACGTCACGAGATAGATGCAGCGAACAGAGTAGGGAACGTGTTCCTGAGCGGTACGGTTAACGAGTCTCTGGTGAATCTTCGACGGGCCTAGCAAGCCGGAAAGGTAAATTACATTAATATTTTTTAAAAAAAGTTTTAAAAGAATTCGGGTGTCGAAAAGTGATCGATGATTGCATGAAGGGGTTGACATTAAAGAGAAATGCGTGAACCTCTTGGCTTTGATGCTGCTTTACGTTTCACCTTAAAACGTTAGCGCAAGGCCAAACAACAGTAGGAAGATTGTATTACACCAATATTTCAAGTTGGGTGGGCCAGTCTGCCTGCCTACACACTAACAAGCGTTCGGAATCCCCGTTAGCGTTTTCATTCACCGAATTCCGACTTTAGTATTAACAGTCTCTGAGGCAGTGTGAAGGTAGTGTGAAGGTAGTGTTATATCAAGTGTTAAAACCTTGAACCCACTTTCCTAAATGAAGGAAAAGTAATCGAGGCCTATGCCCCACCCCCAGATCAAGTTCGCATTATTCGATGGAAGTTTTGTACTTAAAGAAAAATCAACCCCCTACCTTGATTTTGGGTCGCTTAACCAGCATGAAAGTAGAGATTGGGGAAAGAGAGAAAAATGAAGATTATTGAATGCGAGGAAGGCCGGAAAGTCTACCAGCCGAAACGTTTCCCCGAAAGTAGAGCGTTCCTTTAAAAACGTTTCGTAAGCCGAAATGGCATAAATCGGCGAAGTAATCACCACTAATTTGTATGGGAAGATTTTTGAGCGTTCTCAGACCCCCAACTGGGGATGATGGTACGTTAGTCTGAGTCATCCGAGGTTGGGGAGTTGGGAGTTTCAGAGAAGGAGAGGAAGAAGGTGCGCACTGCCTCTATAACAGCTCGCTACAAAACAAACACTGAACGCTATTTTCGCTTTTCGCCCCTTTTCGTAAAAGCGAGAGAGTGGTGTAAAGCGAACTTTCGAAAAGCTGTGGAAACCTTTAATTGAAACAACAAAGATGGGTTTGCGAGTTCGAAAAATACTACTTCACCTCAAGCAACGTAAAGTAGCTGCTAACTAGCCAATCTCGGAAAACATTACTATTGAAGCGAGTTCGATCCTCACCTGTTGCCTACACTTGTGGCCTTGCGCTAGACGGAGCTAAGGGCATCTACCATAACGCGAAGGTTAGAAAGCTCATCCCGTAGACTAACTCGCTTATGTAGTGAGTTCGATCCTTACTGCGTGCCTCATTATTGTGACTAGAGTAAGCTTAGTCATCATCATCAGCTGTTATAAGTCCACTGCTGGACAAAGTCCTTTGCCATCTCCTTCCATGACGACCTATCTTATGCTAACCTCTGCCACGTCTTACCGGCAAACTTTTCTATCTCGTCTCTCCATCTTGCGTCTGGTATTTTCCTACTTTGTTTACTGTTCCATGGGCACCAATCGGTTAGTCTTTCCCCCCATCTATTGTCATCTCTTCTTGCTAGATGACCAGCTCATCTCCATTTTTGCTGCTTAATGATTTGTATCCTTCACTTAAGTCCTCTCTCTGATCCATGTTAATCTTTTTCTATCTCTTAGAGTTATCCATATCATTGCTCTTTCCATGGCTCTCTGTGCTATTCTGAGTTGGTTTTCTGTTCGTTTTGTTAATTTCCATGTTTCGCATCCGTAAGTCATGGCTGGTCATAGGCGTACGAATTCGGAAAAAAACAGGGGGAGAACATTTTGTACCATGATGCATTCGTGCGGTGCACCGCCAACATACCGTTGCGGAAAATCCGGCACTTGGCGAGACTTCAGTCGTTGGTTCTTCGGGTCACCGCTGAAAATGGGAAGATGGGTCATCTCGAAAAATAACGAGGCAATGCGAAGTATAGGTGTTTTTAGCAATTCGATTTATTCGCAGTTTTTGGAAACTGCCCGATAAAATGAGAAGAACAAAGCGAACTACCATTTCCTACATCCACCCATCGCACCCCCATCCAATCTTCAGTCACCCGTCTTCATCGTACCGTGGTCATCTGCTACTCAGTGTCGTAGTAGTAAAAAAAACAACTGGTCCTAGCCATCCCAGGTCCGTCATCTCCGGCTTCGCCTTACCAACTGAATCTCCCTCCAAAATAACCCCCTCTTTCCTCTGTCCATAGCTACCCTCATTCTCTGGTGACCTACATTTCGTGGAAGACGTTTTTAAGCCCAATTTTCTGAGACACTTGTTCGTCTTTTACTAACATGCAATGAATGCTATATTTCTTACATGACCCAATCCACTTTGTTACACTTTGGGCAATTGGTATTTTTGCTGCTAAGAAAGGCAGAAACCACTACTTCTTGCAAGTTGCATGTTGTGTGATTTGTACTAATGTAACGAAATACACCCAGATCGTGTTACCGGTAGCCGTTGGAAGTGGTCAGATTTGAAATCTGTGTTAAATTGCGTACGTGACAAACTGGACAGATCGGGTGCTAGATTTGAAAAGAGGGGGATCTTATGAGTAGTAGCAGTTATAAGGGGCTAGATTTTTTAAAATAGAAGCAGTTGGGGTTGCGAGCTGAAGCAGTTAGCAACAGGGTCGACCAGGAGGTCCGCTCCCCGCCAGGGAGGGTGGGGGTGAGAGCCGATTAGAAGCGGTGACCAGATTGAGATTTGAATCCGGAGCGACAGGTCAGAGACGAAATGGCTTCTTCCACCCGGCTGAGTTGAAGAGGCCAGAACCCTTGATTTTCGTAGTGGTAACTCTGAAAAGTGACCAACTCTTTTAGAAAACCAAATGCAACAGAATTTCCGTACCTCGATGAAATACGCAAACCAGCCCGGAAATAATCCTGGATATGCGGAAATAAAACCCCAGATTTCAAATTGAAGATCCGTGAATTTTGTCGTCTTTGCTCTCCACACACGTGGGAGAGTTTTTCCTCCGAAATGAATTTCCCTCCACAGAGAGATCAGCTCCCGCCAGCAGACCCGGGCAGAGAATCATCATCATCGCAGCCCGCAGCCCCGGAAGAAATGATCGTCTCTCTTTCTCTGAATCTATTTCTCCCCCCTCTCTCTCTCTCAACATCTCTTTCTCTCCCGGCGACCAGAAGAAGAAGTACAGATGGCCATTATGCTACACTAACTGTATATCGTCGATTGATAAAAGGACTTTTTATTGGAATTATTGCTTGTGTTTTTAATCTGTGTGAGATTTCAAGCAAATCTAGCCCTCTGCCACCAAAGTGTTCCCCTATGCCTATGCCCATGTAAAAAGGTAAAAAAGGTTAAAGCATCCCGTCTCTTAAGAGACAAATCTCAATGGAGTAGGGAGCCCGGTGACGAAGACCCGGTTTCTGTTGCATGCGTCAACTTAGTGATCCTTGCAAGTTTCAAGTCTGGTCGAGACCAGGACTTTATTCCTACAAGTTTGTATAACCACCCCCTTGACAGGATGAAAGTTCACCGTAGGGATACCTCCACCCTAATCACACAGCTTAGAGTGTACTCAATTAGCTGCTGAGTGCACAAAGAAATTTGTCCTAATGAAGAGTTTTCCACACTCTTTGCTCATACCGGGAATCGAACTCAGGACCCTCTGCGTGTGAGACAGACGTGCCATCTACGCCCATGTGCTTAGTTAATAATTCTTTTAAAGGACGCCTTATTTTGAAGTAGTAGTTCGCAAACTAAACTTGAAGACTTTTACTATTCTAAGTTCGTTCCTGAGTACCACACACTTGCAGCCTTGTGCCAGACTAAGCAAACGTTAAATATGATCGCCTCGTTGTGTAAACGTTGTATGTTTAGCAAGCTAGTCTCACAGACTAGTAGTTTGATCCTTACAGTGTTTCACATTTGTGGCTCTGTATAAGGTCTGTCCAGAAAGTATCCAGCCATTTTTAATATCTCGATATCCGGTTGCGCGGCATTGCTGTAACATAGCAACCAATCAGAGGGGCCTTACTCTCCGATGGGGTTATTCAGTCGACAGTGAGACGCCATTGACAGAGTTTGTGTACTGTGTGACTGTCGCATTCACAATGACTTAACCTGCCCATTCTTCACGTCCTGTGCAGATGTTTCTTTGCAAACCATCGCATTACCCAGGTCTGTCACCCCATCAGTCCAGATTTATATACCTGGCTTTTCTCAAAGAGATTTCAGACCGTGGACGAAATTAAGGAGAATACGACGAAGCAGCTGATGGCGATCCAGAGAGAAGACTTGGCAGACTGTTTTGAAAAGTGGAAGGGGCGCGGGGATAAGTGTGTAAACTCCCAAGGGGAGTACTTTGAAGCGGACTAAGGTGCGATTGCCCTAGGTCAGGGGTGGCGAACCTATGGCACGCGGGAGATATTAAATCTGTAAGAATGCTTTCAAGAACTTTATTCTCTTTCTCCATAAAATAATTTGAAAAGTATAAATATAATAAAAATACATTATTTTTTAATTAAGTCTGACTTAACTTTACCTTCATCTTAATTTCTGTTGTTTTTATATACAACTTTCAATTCTGGCCGTTGTTTCTACGGCAACAACAATAAAGACAAATTTAAAAAAAGATTGATAATAAAAATAATTTGTAAAATAAAGATATAATATAAATTATAAGCGAGGGGAAATTCTTTTTAGAAGATTTATGCCAATGTGGGCACACACTCTCAAAAAGGTTCGCCACCCCTGCCCTAGGTCACTTTTTTCGTTAATATTAAATGGCTGGATACTTTTCGGACAGACCTTGTATCATACTATATCAATAATACTCCACGTCAGAACACCAGACAAAAGTTTGTATTAGTCAGGGAAGTAAGTTTCTTGATTGTTATCCTATGTTTTTGATACACATACAAATATACTGATTTTTTTAATAAGTGAGAACCTGATCGTCTTTGGCGACGGCTAAAAATTGCAAGGTATCGATATCGTGTCTCGAGGCATAACTGAAAGAATTAGATGAAATCTCATGAGAGTTGCTCACGGGTCCTGTCCAGTGTTTCTGAGATGATCAGACAACGAACTTTGTAACTCTGGCTTTTTGACTTTTGAGGAAAGCCTCTTGGGATGATAACCAGACTAATATTACGACGCAGTCAATTCTAGGAAAGCCATTTTTGACATTACAAAGCCAGGCTATTTTTGAAACGTAATTTTTGAAATGTTTGAATTCTTTATTTTTATTCTCCTCAACAGAAATTGAAGATTGTCTTTAACCTGTTCACTGCCAAGTACATTTGATAACGTTGCAACTCTTCTATTGGGCTTACCTAGGAACAAAAATGATGAATATATATATAGATATATATATATATATAGATATAGATATAGATATAGATATAGATATAGATATAGATATAGTTAAATACGACGGACAAGGAACAACTTGTTAATTTTTAAATTCTTCTTGTTTCCGTACAAGAGAACGTATGTTTGGATCCATGGAGTGTAGTAATTGTCCAAAAGTGTTTTCATAAAATTAGCCATTTCAGAGGTCTTTGATGATTCCTCAATTATTTAATCACAGTGTATTTGGTCCATCCATTAGTGTATTCATGTGATGTTTGGAGTGTATTCTAAGTTGGTGTGTGTTAAAATAAAATCTTTTAATAATTTAAACGTCTATGAAATAGCATGGATCCACACATAAGGACATCATTAAAACATTCGTATCTACTCGTTTTGCATTTTGTGAATATACTTTACATTTTCTAGCATGGCACTGCCATCTTGCGAAACAATAGCACATTATCATAAGACGATTTATCTTGTCCGGGACAAGTTTTCTCGTCCGTGGCACTGAACTGACGACTTACAAAAACAAGTTTTCTCGTCTGTGGCACTGGACTGACGACTTACTAAGACAAGTTTTCTCGTATGTGGCACTAAACTGACGACTTACTAAAACAAGTTTTCTCGTCTGTGGCACTGGACTGACGACTTACAAAAACAAGTTTTCTCGTCTGTGGCACTGAACTGACGACTTACTAAGACAAGCTTTCTCGCCCGTTGCACTGGACTGACGACTTACTAAGACAAGCTTTCCCGTCTGTGGCACCGAACTGACCACTTACTAAAACAAGCTTTCCCGTTTGTGGCACCGAACTGACCACTTACTAAGACACATGTTCTCGTCTGTGGCGCTGGACTGACGACTTAATTTCTATTCATAAAATACGATGTATACTTTTTGTCCATTTCGCTTGTTGCTTGTTCGGCCGATTTATTAGCAAGAGTCTTCAATTTTACTAATAATTTGATATGCAGGAGTTGCATTAAATAATTGGTTCCCTTAGAACTGGCGTGCACAAACAGTATAACCGATCTTATCAAATTGTTTAATTACTTTTCAAATATTAACCATAGCTGCCATTGACAAAATGTGTATACATACTTTGGGGGCACCCTGTATGCATGTGTAAAAGAGAGTGGGGGGTCATAGTTCCCTCTAAGCTATGCGCGCGTGCGCACGCACGCACACACGTTCGCACCAGCGCACAAAGGAAATTAATGTGCGCACAAAAGATTTCGAATTCTGTAGATTGCTTACTGAGTTTTTAACAAAAATATTGATTCACCATGTCGAATTCAAAATTGCGCACATACTTTTGTCACAGGAAAAACAATTTGCAAAAAAAGAGATTTTAGCACTCGCCGACTACTAAATAATAGAAGCAAGATTGGTGGGGGTGCAATTGCTGTTTTCTTTGTCTCTTTATTGTTTTCGTTCCATTCGTATAGAACTTTCTCTAAAGACCGCATCATGGTGTTTCTCTTTTTAATAATCTTCGAATAGCAACTCAGTCAACATCGGTGGAATCGAGCACTAACGACCCTATCAGGCGGAGTCAGGCAAACAAAGGCTAACATTTCATATCTCCAACCCTGTTATCGTCAAGGCTGCCTTTTCGTGCGAAATTTAATCCACTCTAATTAACTTTCTGTTGAATCCTGTTCCCTTCTTTAAAGAGGCGAAAGTTAGTCCAAAGCTTCTTTTCTAAAACTATCATTTGCTATAATCATTGTTTGTTAGTGTCGTGTTTCCTGTATCAAATAATAACCGTCTAAAATGTAGGCATATACAAAGCAACCACGAGAAAATCAAAGAGTTCTGATTAGCTAGTTTTCATCTACGAGGGGAACGCGCTTCTGATCTATAATTGACATTTTCTTTACTTCTATGCGTGTTTGTATCAGTCGATAAAAACGTATTTGGTGAGTGCGAAAGTTTCCAGCGAAAAGACAGGTTTTCATCTGTGTATTCAGTCTTTAATTTTCAAAAAAGAGCGCCAGGAACTTTTACACGCACCCTATAAAAGCTTAAAGTTTGTAGCGGAACTATCAATTGAGACCGAGAATAATGCTCTACGGCCACCCAGAAGCATTTTCTTTGCTTAAAAAAGAAAAACAAATGGATTCAAATGAACAATCACTCTGGTCTATCAGAAGTCTGTGGAAAAATACCCTTCATTTTTCAACCAATCAGTATTCACTGTTCAACGGACTTTTCTACGGATCCTATCAACTGACATAACATGAGGATTTCTACTCGAGACGATTCCTACAGACCCTGTCATCTGCAAAACTACATTAGGTTCATTTATTTTATAGGCGTTCTGGCTGATGTTTGAGCACGACCTACATTTAGAACCTGGCACAAAATAGCATTTAACCTGCCAACCCTCGTACATTTTTCTCGTCTGCTGCCATTTTTTCTAGGGGGTGGGGACAAAAGAATATATTCCAAGGGGTGGGGTGCAAAAGGATATAATCGGAACATATCTTTGCGGCAACCCTGTTACCAGCCAAGAATAATACCATCTTTTTATATGGGTACAATAAGTTGGGGTTACATAAAATAATTGTACTGCACCAATATCCTTTATTGACTATAAAGTTCCGACTTTCAAACCTTAGGGTGAGAATGCCTGATCCAGATACACCTCACCCAGCGGAGGCCCACGCTAGTTGGTTGTTAGCATAGTACCACAACCAGATTACTATCAATATGTATAACGTGTTATTAAAATTTTGTTTCGACTCCTTTTCTGCCAACATAGATTCGACAAATTCATCAGGTCCAGCCGCGGACACCCCGCCC
>VCCN01002162.1:11898472-11909684 GCA_006491835.1 Architeuthis dux | reverse complement strand
ATAAACAGTAGCATAGCAAAACATTATCATTCAGGGCTAAAATTGATTTTCTTTAACATGTTCACAAAATAAGCACATCCTCTGCTCAGTGCTGCAAGACAGAAACAGAGTCTACCATGTTACTGTAGCTATTTTTATTGCCTTTAAAAACCATGGAATGGATGCACATGTGCGGTGTGTACCAGGGAAGGTGTTAAAAATTCAGTTATGTAACTTTTTTCTATGTTAACCTTTTTTAATATACAATCCAAGTTATAACTTTAAAATATTTTTGTATGTGATTTTTATTTAAATATAAAAGTTTAAACTTGAAGTTCTTTCTGAGGATACAAATGCTTTCATATCTGATTAAAGTTATGCTGACTGATCTAAATAGAGAAAGTAAAAAAGTAGGCTTAAAGATGAACAGAACAAAGACAAAAGTAATGTTCAATGATAAGGTCCCCAAAAAGAGACATTTTGAAGATCACCTTGCCAATGTGCTTAAAGTGTAAAGTATACAACGGTTGCATAATACCAGCCATGGCATACAGATGCGAAACATGGAAAGAGCTGAAAACCAACTTAGAATTGGACAGAGAGCCATGGAAAGAGCAATGCTAGGAATAACTCTAAGAGATAGAAAAAGTTCAACATGGGTCAGAGAGAGGACTAGAGTGAAAGATATTATACAACTAATTAAGCAGCAAAAATGGAGAAGGGCTGGTCACCTAGCAAGAAGAGATGATAATAGATGGGGTAAACGACTAACCGATTGGTGCCTATGGGACTCTAAACCCAGTAGGAAAAGACCAGACACCAGATGGAGGGATAAGATAGAGAAGTTTGCCGGCAAGACGTGGCACAATCTAGGTCGTCATGGAAGGAGATGAGAAAGGCCTTTGTCTTTGTAATGGCTGATGATGATGATGATGATTGTACCATATTTATTATACAGTGTTTCCCTTTATATGCAGATACAGTTACTCGCGCTCAACCCCAGGAATAAACAATACATAAGTTTTACTTATGGATCCACCACTACCCTACTTCTCTCTCCCCATGGTTTTTCTGCTGCGATTCTATTCTCAGAACCTCTCCTCTACCATCACCCCTTGCAATGAAAGAATTTCTGTTTTTAAATTGTGATAGATGGATAGACATGGGTGTGCGGGGTGCTGCACCTTCCAGTATTCTTTCTGTAGGCAAATTTCTTCAAGGGATGCCATATTAGCCATTTTCCAGTTAGTTCTAGCTGATTTTTTCCAATTTAGCCAATAAAAATCTACAATAGCCAATTAAATCTGGTAAGTTTAATAAAAGTAAATGTTCAATTTTTATTAATAATTTGTTCTGGAGTCTTAGTACAAAGCTATTTTATTTGATAAAAGGGCTTCAAATGAGTATACAATATCGCCCATAAATAAGTGTGACCCCTATGAATCTTTTATAAAAAGTTAATTTTGGTTTGAATATATATTTACTATATAGAATGAAATAAACTTGTTTTGTAGGGGTGTACTTATTTTTGGGTTGTACTATATTTATATATTGGCAACAGAGTTTCAATGCTGTAGAGTTTGGTAATAAATAATACCTAATCATGTGACGTTATGGTCGATGATCGACCTTTTAATTTAACTAAGTTCGTCTAATTAGGTTGTTCATTTAGTGACTCTTATAAGGAAACGAAATTGGTAATTAAGTAAGTTAACACCAGAACAGAAAATCTTCTCTAAATTGGTAATTAAGTAAGTTAACACCAGAACAGAAAATCATCTCAGGGGCAAAATAAGCATATATTTTCTCACAGGCTCTTTCGTGTCAGAGGTTAAATGACCGAACACAAATTAGAGGCCTGCATCCAATAAAAAACCCACTAGGTATGCACCTGTGGACAGGCACATTGCTTATTACCTTCTATTTAATACACAGAGTGTGTTGGTTCTTTGGCTGGTCTGTCTGTCACAATTAAACAAATTAAATAATAATTCAGTGATTGACAAGGTTAGAAATAGCACTACGTCTGCATCACAAGATCAAAGGTGCCGACAAACGATTGGGTCCACCCTCCAGGACAGGTACCTTCTACTTAATACACAGTGTATGCTGGTTCTTTGGCTGGTCCATCTGTCACAATTAAACAAATTAAATAATAATTCAGTGTTTGACAAGGTTAGAAATAGCACTATGTCAGCGTCATGAGATCAAAGTCGCCGACAAGCAATTGGGTCCTCCCTCCGGGGAAGGTCATAACCGGATATGGTGGTACTGCATTGATACACTGCAATCTGTTGTATTTTGATAAATATATATATCCCATATTTTTGATGATTAATCCTCTATAATTAATAAAACAGTCCTCACTTTTGACGACACGGGTATACTAGTAATGTAGACAATATAAAGATAATTACTTTCACGATACACATTTCCTGCAGAGAAAATAAAGTGCAAACATTTTTCTCTGAGTTAATGAATTCTTTGCCAGATATCAGAATAAAGATTATTTAAAAAATATTGCTGCAGGGTAAAATCCCACTCCAACTTCTATTCTGACTGAAGATGATTACTGTAACTTTTGTATTGTATATATAATAAATAAAAAAAATTATAAAAATATTTTTTTTTCTCTATTTATTTAATAGAATGAAATAAGCCCATGTGTATGTGTAGGATAAACTTTCATTAATATCTAAGACTTGTCAATGTGGCTCTGGCAGTAAGACAGCCGGTTACTGATCACATAGTCTTGAGTTCAAATCACAGAAGGGGAATGGGGATTTTACATATCGGTTTACACACCTATTTTTGGTGAGGTTTGTTCTTGTTCTTGTTATGGTAGGAAAACAAACTCCTGAGTTTGACAATGATTGAAAGAAAAGTAATAATAGTGGAAAGTTTGAGATAGAATAAGCATTGTGACTGGGAATGATCCTTTTAATGAGTGTTGGTTTTAAGAAATAAATATATTTAATGGGATTGAGATGCAGACTATTTGTGTATTCTAAAAGCTGCACTATCTTCACTAATCTCCTGCATAAAATATATGCCTGTTTCAAATTTTGGTTAGGTGGTGTCATTAAGGTTGGTGTCACCCAATGTGGTAACTCATGGTGTCACCCCCATGAACCTCCACCAAGACCAGACCATACAGAATTCTTAGTAATGTTTTTTGTACTAATGTTACTTGTAAACCGCAATTCCTGTATATCAATGAATGTGAAACGCCAGTCAGGATTATTGTCACCCTTGAATTTTTTGTATAACCTGTACATTATCTTCTGGAATAAATGGAAATCGACCAATCTTTTGTCATCAGAATATTTTAATCGGATGTCCATAGTAATTCATTATTTTTCAACTTACATATAGTAATTTCAAAAAAGAAATAAAAAATATTACCTGTGCAGTAATGTTGGCATCCTTCCTTTGTATTGGTTTCACTCCAAATGTTTCTTACAGCCATCTATAAGCTTCTTGCACTTGTCAGTTGGTAATTTATCCTACCCTTCCTTTGCAATTTGTTCAAGCTCTTTAATGTTTTCTGGATTCCTGTGGTGTATGTGGTTGAAAACATGACTCCAGATTTCTGCTTTCTCCAAAGATTTTCAATGGGATAGAGATTAGGACTCATTCCTGGCCAGTTTCAAACAGTCCATTTTTTCATTGTCAACCAGTCTTGTATGCTTTTGGGTGTGACCTTTAGTTTTTTGTCATGCTAGAGGACTCATGATCTTCGGGTCAAACCTATTTTTTTTAAGACTGGGTAGCACATTTTGCTCTAAAGGTAATCCTTTGATTTCATGATTTCTTTGATACGGTCAAGGCCTCCAGTACCAGAGGCAGCATATCAGCCACATAATATTATGGATCCTCCACCATGGTTAATTTTGGCTAAGGTGTTTTTTTCATTATAAGCAAAAGCCAAGAAAGGCCTCATTGTTGAAAAAAAAATAAAAAGGAATGACTGATCTTTGCCAAAGGACAAGCCACAATCCTTCTGTGGGGAGATGCTACCAAAATATAGGTTTTTGGCAATGTATACCAGCAATTTGCTTACTGACGAAGTGAATCTTATAAGGAAAAGCACATCCTACCTAAAGGAGGATCCATAATGTTAATGGGGCTACTTTGCTGCATTGAAAGGAGTCATGAAATCAAAGAATTACCAAGGGATTTTAGAGCAATATATGATACTCAGTGTAAGAAAACCAGGTCTTGTCCGAAGTTGATAGGTGCTCCAGCACAATGAAAACCTAAAGCACACACCCAAAAGCATGCAAGAATGGTTGAATAGGAAAAAATGGACTGTTTGAAACTGGACAGCAACGAGTCCTAATTTTTATCTCATTGAAAATCTTTGGAGAAAGCAGAAATCTGGAGTCATGTTTTCAATGTGTACCATACACTGTGCTGCAAGTGACAAAAACAACGAGTAATGTGAAAATTACAGTTTTTAATTACAATATCATCATAGGTTGGCTTCGCGAACTAAGATTTAAAAGGTTTACTATATCTATTACAGGTTTATGGGAGGCCCATGAAGCAGATGCATGGAGTAGCCATTGAGCCTGCACTAATGAAGTTTTAAGTACAGTGTTTTAAATTGCTTAACTGTAATATTTCTTAGATTATATGAATACTAACAACAAAATTGTTTTGTAAAATATTTCTTCATTGGATTACAACATTAATAGTAACTGAGCTGAAGCTTATTTTGATTTTTCTCCTTATTTTCCATAAGTTATTACTTATTACTTACTTACGAGTTGTTGATATGAGTGCAGAAATACTAATTACCACAATATTGTAGTTAAAATACCAGAAACCTTGATATAATCAGCAACTATAAAAACACCAGCAGCAACAAAAACTGTGTGTGCAGCAAAAACTGCATAACATTTTTATATACAGTAATTTTGAAGTCACCCCCTCTGATGGTGTAACCAGTGTGGTCCCCAAACCCAACACCCATCTAGTGATGGCAATGTACCTTAATGTTAGTGTTAATGTACCTTAACAAGCCTATTGGTATCGCCTCAATCAAACCAGTTACTCAGAGAGAGCATACCTCTGCTAATGCCATTGTCAGGGGAAGTAATTGTGCATTGATCCATCCCAAAATTTAATCACTTATTCCATGGTCCATTGCCCACCCTTCCATAAAATGTTATTGAAATCCATTGAGATATCATGTGGACAATCATGAGCGTATACATAAATGTAACAAATTTTCAACCAAATAAACAGGTCACCTAGGCATACAGAACACCCTTTATTTCATTCCTACTACCCGGCATCTCTGCAGTGTTCAAATTTCTTCTGATGAAGTCGCTCGCAGTGACGAAATGCATAAAAGTTTATATTCATGATAATAAATATGTTTGAGACATAACACGCTTTTCTCAATCTTTCTTTTCCACATTGTCTAATCACATCTACCATAAATGTATGGAAAAAAAACTTTATTATTTCCACTTTATTTTCAATTGTGATTGTTTTCCTTTTAAACATTTAAATTTTAATATTATAGGCCTAATGGCAGTCCATTCGTAAGTAGAAATTGTTTGTAAGTACGAATTGTTCATAAGTTGGAAGTTCTTAACGCGGGAACTTACTGTACTCATTTTTTTGTAAAAACTGTGTTGATGTACAAGCCCATTGGCATCATCTCAATCAAAACAAACACCTGTGTAATAATTTGCTGCTTATGTCTTCACTGCAAATTTAAACAGATTTATCACTCTATTTATCTGTCAAGTTGTCTAGTTTTTCCCATGTCTTACCAAACATTCCATACACATCTTGAAACCATGCCAGCTAAAGAAGCTCATTTTCTATAAATTTGTTCTGTCTTTGAGGAAACCATTTTGCTTCTTAAGTTACTTGAACCTCTGAGTAGCACCTTATATAATCTCCTTACATTTCTAGAGAGCAAATTTAGCCATTTTCCTCTCAAAAGAACACTACTCATTATGTATTGATTCATTCAACCAGTTTCCTCACTTCAGTTGTTTTTATTATGTTTTGGCTGCTGTTTTCTCTAACCTTTCTAAGGTGTCTGCTGCATTTGGTAACCTTGTGGGAATGTCAAATCTGGAACCCCTTATTTGATTCATGGCTGTTCTTTAGCATTTATTAATTTCTTTAAGTCAATATTAAAAAATGTTCTCTAACTTGTTCAGCATATCTCTGACACAATTTTCCCCAAATAACATTTTCAAGACTCCTGGGACATATATATCCCGAGGTTTCTATGACTGTTGGAATATATATGTCCTGTAGATCTTCCCGTTTTTTACAACCACAGACAATGCCGTCATCATAGTATGAAACCTGCACAGAAATTAGTTCACATTACATGTCTGAGCAGGAAAGACATGTAGGCGAAGTGATCTGCTAATTCTGTTTTTTTACATCTGTCCCCGTTTAAATGTCTAATCTAATGGAACAAATATATCCAATCATGATTTCGGTTCTTCAAAATTTACTAAAAGAATAGTTTGCTTTAACCATTAAATAAAAATTAACACATTTTTGACTTTTTTTTAAATACACTTTTAAAATTCAGACATTAAGGACCTTGAAAGGGTGAATGAGTGATCCATAAACTTGGCCTTGCATCAAACTTGACTGATATGAAATTGAAGATAAGGAAAGCTTGACATTCATTAGAAATAAATATTGAATAAAGAAGTGTGTTTTTGCGTGTCTATCTAAACTTCAAAACTCCTGAATTGATTGAGCTGAAATTTAGAACATTTGTTTGAAACCCTACGAGTGCCAATAAGCATACTGGGATTAAGCTAAATTCTTACTGAAAAGAAAAAAAAAAAGGATCATATTGACAAAAGGCACCCCAGAATGTTTTACTTATCTGATTATTTAGTTCTGCAGGTGTGTATTAATTCTAGCTAAATGAAAATGAGTCATAATAAACATATTTTGATCAAATGTTTACTGTTTTTAGTTGTATAAATTTTGCATCCGGTGGGGGGTGCACATGGGGCATTTGCCAACACCACACCCTGCGCTGGATCTGGTCATCTCACCGTGGGTGCAAGGTTTGAAAGTTGCAACTTGAAAGTTGCACCTTGAAAGTTGCACATTTTATAGTCAATAAACGATAATGGTCCAGTACAATTGTTATATGCAAACCCCAATTTAATGTTCCCATATAAAAAGACTGTATTATTATTCGCTGGTGAACATTCCATTGTGTCACCCCAGGGTCAGGTTCTGCATCTCTGTCAATGGTCAAGTGCACCATCTGACATCTGGATCATGCAGTGGGTTGCCCTAGCTTACACTACAAATTGCGGGTGGAATGCCTATTGTGTAACAGGGATGCCAAGATATATTCTGAATATACCCGTTTGCCCCTCCCCCTGGAAATATATGCTCTTGCTCTCCCTCTCCTGGAACAGTGGCAGTGGACATCATCCTTCATTTTACTATTTCAAAAACAACATTTCATATGTAACAACCTAATACACTGATATTGAATTTAAAAGCATTCATGAATACACTAACACATTTCAAACGAAAATTACAATACTGCATAAAAATAAAACAAAAAAAGGACTAGCATTCCATGGGAAATTATGAATCACCACCACCCATATATGCTGTGTTGGGGGTGATCAATTAAAAAGTTGGGCTGTGATCACTAAAAAATGTCTGAATTTTCAAAAAACAAGCGGGCACAATCTAGTGACCAATTTAGCATCAGTTTACAATGAAAATTGAACCCCCCTCTAGAACCTTATTTTGGAGGGGAATTTGCAAAAAACAAAAAAAAGCATTTTCCCTACTCATTGTGTAAAATTTCAAAGTTCTACTATGAACGGTTAGGGCTGGGCGAAGTCCGGATATATAGATAGATACATAGATACATATAAATGTGTGAACACCTGAATAACCTAAAACTTTGGTAGCAGTGATTTCTTAGACTTCATCAGACTCTATCCTAAATAATTTTCAAATGGGGTTCATTAGAGCTTAATCTGATGGTATCCATATGTACAGTATGAAAATTGATTTATAAGGCTGCCAAATTGGAGCCTTAAGGTATTTCTTCGATCAAATGATTTTCTATCAATCAAATTAATTTTGTGATAGAAAACAAAATAAAATATCAGCCAATCTTCAGTGGAGGACTCCAATTTGTCCTTTTCTGAATCCAACTTGGCTTTTAATGTTGTCTACATTTTTTTTTTATGAAATGCTTTGAACACTGATTAACTCTAATCACACAGACATTGATATTTTTATTATTAGAGCCTCTTTTTCATACCATTCATGTATATAAATAATTTGAATAAAAAATAATTAACAAAAATAATTAACAAGCCAATTTTTATTCCTTTTCTATAAAAGGTTATATTAATGTTAAAGCTTTATGAATAGTAGTTCACCTACTCATGGGTATCTGCAGTCATTTTTCAGCTTTATGAATAGTGGTTCACTTACTCATGGGTATCTGCAGTCATTTTTCCAGGGGGGGGGTGCAAAAGGATATATTTGGCGAAGGCATACTCTTTATTTCTGATTGCACTATCTGATTGCACTATTAAATGGGGTCCTACAACCCATGGACCCAAATGGGTTGTAGGACCCCATTTAATGCATTTTCTGAAAGAGCACAGACTGAGGATTAGAAAACTTAAAAAAAAAAATAGCCAAAAGTTATACAAAGTTTCGAAATTATTGGGAAGTAATTTTAGAATTAGAATTTTAATTCTGTTGTTTGTATTAGGGGAAGAGGTGTAAAAATAGTACAAGAAGTAGCTGTCAATACGTCAATATATGTCCACGCAGTGTGTACGCAATATGCATAGCTATAAAGTCAACAAACACTAGCATCATGCCAAAATATACAAATTATATGGAAAGTTTGCTGTACCTGAAAAAGGTTTGAATCATTCTTGATCAAATAAGGGTCAAGGAATCCCAAAATTGCTACTTCTTCCACGTAAATATTGCCCATCTGCTTGAACAATATGAAAATTGGATAAAAACTGTTCTAATATCTCATCTAGATGTTGTATTTACAAGAAAAATGTAAATGAGTAGATTAAATGAGTTGTAGTACTATTCCAGGCAGTGCAAATGCAGCCCCTTGTACCCCCCTTATGGAGGCCCATACACCTACTGCATGTCTACTAACATTATACAATAACAAATCTCACTAAATGTTGGAAGGCATCCCTCAAGGAGTCAAGAGCCCTTCTCAAATCTCTAGCTACATCACTGCCTTTAATAAATTCTGTTTTATATCCACTACTAGCCTTGAAGCATGGCAAGTTTCGTCAAATCTCACTAAATCAGTGGTTTCCAACCTTTTCATTACCGAGGACCTTGTTTATTTAAATGAATTTGCATATGGTCCACAGGCTTTTGAAAGGTCTATCTATTCAACAAGTTCACAGAACCCAGATTTTTTAAAGGTATGCCCATGGACCCCAGATTGGGAACCATTGCACTAAATGTTGGTGGTGGGGGAGCCTCAAGGAGTCAAGCCCCCGGTCCCCCAAATCTCCAGCTATGCCCCTGATCCAATCTATTAACCTGTCAAGCCATCCAGCAGTTTCCATATCTCACCGGACATTTCACACATCTCTCAAAATTGCCCCAGCTGGAAATAATGAACCTCATTTTCTATTTTTCCTTTCCTTGGGGAAGCCATTTTGTACCTCATATACTAATATATCTACAAAGAGTTTGAATGATCTGTGAGTAATACAGAATCTATTTTAAGTTGTGTTTTTTTTATAAAGAACCTTTTAACATTGGATAACTATAATTACACACTTTGTTTGATTATTTTATCAGTTTTTAACTCTGCAAACTGAGTTGGGGAGGTATATGTATTCGTTTGCATCTTTCCATCCATCTTTTCGTCTGTTGTCTGTTCAGATGATATCTCCAAAAGTTCTCAATGAATTTCAATGAAGTTTTATGGAAGGGTGGGAAATGGGTAAGAAAGAATTGGTTAAATTCTGGGTTGGATCCAGGAATCAATTTTTGATTGAGAGATATTTCCAGGGTTTTTTTTATGCATTTATGTATATGCACATGCCTGTCCTGATGATATCTCCAAAAGTTCTCAATGAGTTTCAATGTGGAATGTGGAAGGATGGACAATATGATACGTAAGATGTTTTAATTCATGGGCTGATCCATACACAATTACTCCCTTACATTGTAGTTATATGTCCACATCACATAATATCACCAAAAGTTCATGTCTGTCCACACAATATCTCCAAAGGTTCTCAAATAATTCCAATGATATTTTGCAGAAGAAGTGATTAAATTTTGGGGCGCATGCACAATTACTTCTACTGACAATGGTGTTGGCAGAGTTATGCACTCTCTGAATGCTTTCTAGTTTTGGTAAGCATTTTCGCCACTATTTTGGATTGCAGAAGCACAGAACTTAAATATGTGTGTTTCAGACTTCTAAAAGCCCAAGCAATGCCAGATAGTTTGTCTGGTAATTACACAAGATAAACATGGTTTTAAATGAACATAATGATTGGATGCAAATAGTAAAATGATCGTTTGGAAATGGGTTCTCTTGGCGTCTGGTGTTGCCTTTGAGTGCAGCTCATGGATATGTCTGCCTTTTGTTGGCATTACATATGCCTGTTTGAGCCAACTGTTTTCATTGATTTGACAGCCTTTATAAATTACAATTCTTAATCTTTCATGCTCTGTTGATAGCAATGTAAACTCTTCAATCAAAGTGAGTGATGTCCTACTTAAATGTACACTTTCATTCTAATACAAGGCATCATTGCACAGTATTTTTCATTCATTTTTTTCCTCCCACATCTTTTCTTTGTTGCCCTTCTTCTCTTCCATACAGTTTTTAATCTGATCATCTTATCTTTTTCTTTTTTACCATCTATATTTTTTCTCTGTGAACAAAGTGCCTAATTCTTCAGAATATTATACATTAACATATTCAGATGCCCACCTGCTTGTCTTGCACACCACTCACCTTGTAATGAGTTCAATCCTCACTCAGTGCTTAAGGTGAAAGACTAAACTAAGCTTGGTAGATATCTCCCTTGGGCTATAGTGTGTTCTATCCTCACTGGGTATCCCACTATTACAGCATTAAGCTAAGCTTAGTAAATACATATCATTCATATATATATATATGGTGTATGAAAAATAAGATAAAGGTTATCCGACATGTTTGGGAAATGACAATGTGGAG
>VCCN01002162.1:11874214-11884419 GCA_006491835.1 Architeuthis dux | reverse complement strand
ATGTCTCTAACCAGTCGGAATTGATATGTTAAATTTATATTTTTAGTCCCCACTCCCAGGAACAAGGATTAGGGTTTTTGTTTTCATGGTGCAGACTAATGAAAAAGTCATTCTTGGTCTTTTTCAGCAAGAAAAGAAAATGCAACTTAATCTTCATTTTTCTTGTTTTTAGTCCTTTTTAGTCCTTTTTAATACTTTAAAATTATGAAAATTTGATGTGAATAATTTTTGTGCTAATTTTTATAACATAAACCATTTTTATGACACATCTCCAGCGCTTGAAACTGCTTCACCTTTTTTCTTTATACATTGGGCCATTTTTTGTTTTGGCAGAGCAAAATGCTCAAAAACATGTAAAAAAATGGCCAAAAAGAATGTTGCTTAAACATTTTGGCCATTTTTTTGCGTAGTTTTGACCATTTTTAGTATCTTTTGGGTGCGTTTTTTGGCTATTCTTAAAGATTTAGCGCTATTTTAGCAACACTGAGCACTTCTACTCACGCCTCACCCACCGGACTTAATGGATGGCCCCGCTACTCGCTGTCCCTGGCGACAGGCCTGTATGGCAGCCATCCACAAACAATGAGATATAGAATCAAAACAAACAAACAAACATGGGAAAATAGACTATGCAGGTAAAAATAAAGTGAGTGGGTTATTGACAAAGAGAATATGAAGAAAAAAGTCTTTGGTTTCAGCTGAAAATTGAGAAGTTTGTTTATCTTGTATGCAAATTCAATTTTCATCTGTGCCAGAACAATGGCAGCAGCAGCAACAGGAGACAGAGTATAAAAGAAAAACTCAATAGTTAGCAGGTTAGTCGTGTTGACTATTATTAGTCATCCTCTCTGGACACATTTTTAATTACCACTACCCACAACAGACCGGTTTAATCACTATTGTCTAGGTTATTCAAGTGTTCTGACATTTATATGTATTCTCTCATGGTAGGCACGAGTCTTTTAATCTTATACTTTGTTGGCTTCTCCATTTGTGCGTCCGTATTTTAGGCACAAATATAATGTGGCTCTCTATGTCGACAGTATGAAATCATATGATGGATAACTGTCGGATATAAAATTATCCATCATTTGATTTCATACTGTCGACATAGAGAGCCACATTATATTCATGCCTAAAATATGGATGTGAGAATGGAGAAGCCAGCAAAGTGTAGGATTAAAAGACCTCTGCCTACAATGAGAGTTTTGTTAGCTCAATCGGTAGAGCAGAAACTGCATATAAGGTTGCTTCCAAGGTGGATGTGGGTTCTAACCTAGCACAGAGCTTCTTTCTTTATTCACATTTACGATTTAGGCCCCTCGTTTAGCAGTCGCTCACACTGTCACTGGGCAAATATAGGCTCTCAATTAATAAATGTCTTTATAATTATCATATTCTTTGGATATAAAATTATCCATCATTTGATTTCATACTGTCGACATAGAGAGCCACATTATATTTGTGCCTAAAATATGGATGTAAGAATGGAGAAGCCAGAAAAGTGTAGGATTAAAAGTCTCCTGCCTACCATGAGAGTTTTGTTAGCTCAATTGGTAGAGCAGAACCTGCATTTATATGTATCTATGTATCCAGACTTCACCCAGCCCTAACCGTTTATAGTAGAAACTTTTGCAATTACCCCCCCAAAATAGGTTTTCAGTGGGGGGTTCAATTTACAATGTAAGTTTGTGCCAAATTAGTCCCCTAATTTTGCCTGGCAGTATTCAGGCCTGTTTTCTTTGAAAATTTGGACTTTTTAGTGATCACAGCCTAAAAAAAGCAACTTATTTATTGATCACAGCCAACACGGCATGCTTTTTTTTAAAATAAAAAATTTATGATTCAAACCATACTGGTAAGTTAACTTAATGTTAAGACCACCATTGCTTAATTTATGAAGTAAAAAACAGCATTTATGGGTGGCAGTGATTCATAATTTCCCTTGGAATGCTAGTTAATCACTGCTACCCACAACAGATCAGTTTAAACACTGTTGCTGGGTTTGGGTTATTCAAGTGTTCTGACATTTATGTGTATCTATGTATCTATCTATGTATCCAGACTTTGCCCAGCCCTAACCGTTCATAGTAGAAACTTGAAATTTTGCACCCTCAATGAGTAGGGAAAATGTTTTTTTTATCTTTGAAAATCCCCCCCTAAATAGGTTCTTAGATGGGGGTTCAATATGCTAAATTGGTCACTAGTTTGTGCCTGCTGTTTTTTTTGAAAATTCAGCCCTTTATTAACAAACCAACAAACCAACAAAAGGTGAGAGAAGTAACTTATTCATTGATCATCCCTTTTCCCAACTTTTTGATTGATCACCCCCAACACAGCATGTATGGGTGGCAGTGATTCATAATTTCCCTTGGAATGCTAGTTTCATCATAAGTTTATTTTGGGGACTTTCATTAATATTTTGCTAGCAGATGTTTTATAACATTTAAACAATTTTAATAAAGAAGCTCTTAGATATCTACAACTTGAATTGAAACAATAGGTTTTACTTAATCATTGTGAATTCAATTCTCACTTTTCTTAGTATATATATTTGCTTATATCTCTTGGCCCATGTATATTTGTCATGGCTTCTATCTGTGCGTGCATGTGCGTATGTGTGTGTGTGTGGCTACCCATCTGTCAGGGCCTCTGTGTGTGTATGGCTACCTGTTTGCTTTGGCCTGAGTGTGTGTGTGTGTTGGCCTGTTTGCATGTATTTTAATATGGGGTATTTGGTAGGTTTATTGTGTGCAATGGTGGGGCTACTTGTAGTTGTCTTCACAGTTCTGATTATAGTTAACCATTTTGTTCTCTATTACACGCACATACAATCAGCGAGCGGGAAATTGTGAATGTGTGCCAGCAGTAGTGCAATGTATGCAATGTTTGGTAAACTTGCCTGGCAGACCAATTCACAAATGTAGCTGGTTCAATCCTTGAATACATAGATTGGAGGTGCAGTCAGTGTAATGGCACAGTGAATGGAATCGGAGAACCGAGTTCAAACTCCAGCTGGGACAGTTTGCATCCACTTCGCACTAATTCCCTTGGGAAAGGCATGAATCCACTTCACACCCTAGCTATAGGTAAATAGTTAGACAGTTGGAACCTTTAAGCCTTGGAAAGTACCTCGGTCCCGCAATAATTCTCAATTGCTACAAGCAATGATTGGGTCTTCTTGGATCTTTCGAGGAATGGAGACAAAATCATCTACCCGTTTGCCACTGCGGGTGTATGTGCATGTGTCTACCAGTCTCTTTTGGCTGCAGTATGTGCATGCGTGTGTGTGTGTTTGTGCGTGGCTGCTGGTCTCTGTAAGTACGTATGTGTGTGACTATCCATTTGTCTTGACCCATTCATATCCACCTCCATCATTTTTTTACTTGATTCTTTCTCCCTATTTATAACTGTCAGTTTATTATAATCTCAAGTTACTCAGATTAACATATATGTATCAATCATTAATCACAGCTACCAAAGGTTGAGGTTATTCATGTGACTGCAACTGCGAAATAAAACAATGCATAACGATAGGTTGGAAAGCATTTGGTATGAATAGAGACTGCGCTTAAAATGTATAATATACAACGGTTGCATAATACCAGCCATGACTTACGGATACAAAACATGGAAATGAACAAAACAAGCTGAAAACCATCTCAAAATAGCACAGAGAGCCATGGAAAGAGCAATGATAGGGATAACTCTAAGAGATAGAAAAAGATCAACATGGATCAGTGAGAGGACTAGAGTGAAAGATATTATACAAATAATTAAGCAGCAAAAATGGAGATGGGCTGGTCACCTAGCAAGAAGAGATGACAATAGATGGGGGAAAAGACTAACTGATTGGTGCCCATGGGACAGTAAATGGAGTAGGCAAAGACCAGACACCGATGGAGGGATGAGATAGAAAAGTTTGACCTGACAGAGGTTATCACAAGATAGGTTGTCATGGAAGGAGATGGGAAAGGCCTTTCTCCATCAATGGACTTATAACGGCTGATGATGATGATGATGATGATGATGATGATGATGTATCTATGTATCTATCTATGTATCCGGACTTCGTCCAGCCCTAACGTTCATAGTAGAAACTTGAAATTTTGGACACACACTCCCCTCAATAGGGAAAATGCTTTTTATGTTTTTTGAAAATTCCCCTCCAAAATTGGATTATAGTGGGGGGTTCAATTTTCAATGTAAGCTTATGCTAAATTGATCACTAGTTTGTGCCCATTTGTTTTTTTGCAAATTCAGCAAATACATATCTCAGTATACATTTTAATTGATCACCCCAACACAGCATATATGGGTGAAGTGATTCATAATTTCCCTTGGTATGCTAATTCTCATTTTTTTCATATTAGAAACTGTCAACCAAAACTGTCACCAAAACTGTAAACATAGGTCCTTCAGTTTTCAAGTTTGTCCGGCTGGCTATGTATGTATATATCATGTGCACAGGGCTGAAAATTTCAACATTTACGCCTTATTATGTCTAGAAAACCGTTTTTATTTGTTTTTTGAAAATTCCCCCCTAAATAGGTGGGGGTCCAATTTGCAATGTAAGTTTATGCTTAATTGATCCCTTAGTTTGATATGGGGGAAAAGAATGCTTTCTTTTGAAAATTCAGACTTTTTAGTGATCACTGCCCAACAAAAGGCGAGAGAAGTAACTTATTCAATGATCACCCTTTTTCCAATTATTTGATTGATCACACCCAACACAGCATGCTGCCAAACGTTATTGGTCATATGACGGTTTCTATTGAGTGACTAACTGACCTGTCTATTTATCTTTCTATTTACAGGTATACCTTGATTAGTGTGGTTAATTTGTTCCAAAACTTTCCATACTGTTCAAAACCGCACTGTCCAAGAGTCTTATTATAATGTAATGTGTTTTGTTTTTCAGCTTATATTAGTTACATTAATTTGTACTGCAATACCTTAACCATACAACATCAAAACCCGCACTAATCAAAACTGCACTATTCAAGGTATTGCTGTATTTCAGTCTTTCTGTCTCATATCTGCCTTTTGACATACCCATCTCAATCTATTCTTTCTATCCCTGGTCATACATTTGGCATACACCTTTACAAAGATGTATAAAAGTGGCATCTTTATACACCCACACTTATTTACATAAGAATTGCCCACATTATAAACATGAGGACAGAAGTTTTGATTGCTACTTAAATATTCAGTGAAATGTCTTCAGTTTATTGCTATAAAATCAACCTTAGACGAGTCATTAGACCTTTTAATCTCTGCAAAGCTGAGGTTATATGAAAGGTTTCACATAATAAGGAGAATGATTAGTTCAAAGAAAGCAAGGGAATATATTAAGCTGGTGCTGATATCATTCTATGAGATAGCAGAGAACTTACTGGGCTGATATAAGGAAAATGTGGAAATACAAAATATACAGTGCATCACAAAACTCAAGTGAAAATTTTGGATAATTTCATTATTTTCGATAGATTTGAGAAGGGTCATTAATATTCAATTAGTTCTTTTCTGTAGTTTTGAGAAGGGTCATTAATATTTGAATGGTTCTTCAGACGATTGAACGTATTCAAAAAGTATGCAAAGACTACAACATCAAAGTCATTTTCAAACATACACACACACTCCAAGGTCTGCTAAGTAAGGTTGGTCCTACTCAAACTGTGTTTATGTCATCTCCTGTAAATGTGGTATTATCTATACCAGAGAAATGGGCCGCCCCCTCAAGGTTAGACTTGATGAACACAAAAAAGCCATAATCAAGGGCGAGATACAAAAATTGGCTATGGCAGACCACATCAGGAGAGAGAAAGGTGACCATCTTCCTCTCTGGGAGGAAGTTCAGATTATTGACAGAGAATGATGTTGGAAGCAGGGAAAAATCAAAGAAGCAGCTCAAAATGTTGACTAAATGCATTAGTCTGACAAGTGTGGAGTTCAACCCGATGTGGCTTCCGGTTCTCAACAGACCTAAACCGACAAGACAAAGACACAAAAACGCCCAGGTCCTGCGTTATACGGGCCATCCCCTTTAAAAATAAAACTTCTTTTTACCTCATCACACTCAGATTTTACACCTGAAGAAGGCTGAAGAATGGATTGGCCGAAACAACACAAACAAGAAGAAGGAGTTCAATCATCCGAAGAACCATTTGAATTTCATTATTATCTGGAATAAATTCATTACCGTCTGTGAGTTGGTCATCTTATAGATGCTGTCCAATAGTATAAAAGTGGCACCTTCATATATAGGGGAGGGTGGGGTTAGTTGGAACACATTTCACAAAAACGCTTTTTTTCAACATATGGTTATACTGATAAATCTACAACATCATCTTTTTTTATAGATATACATGTGTACAACAAACTCAAGTCCAGACGTTCCAACTGGCCCCACAGTGGGGTAAGTTGGAACATGCTATGGGGCATGTTGAAACACACCAGTAATTACAGGGCAATTCAAGAATTATGTTGGCATCATTTCAATTTCACTACTTGATACTAATATGGTTGAAATGTTGTATAAGGGGCTGTCACAAGATGGCAGCACAGTCCTCACCAGGTTCTCTGTTTCTGCTAAAAGTGAGGTGTTTCAACTAGCCCCACATTCCAACTAACACCACCCTCCCCTACACCCACACTTGTGATTGCTACTTAAATATGCAGTTTGTGGCTTTGTGACACTGATTTGGTCAGACTAAATATATGTTCATATCTAAATGTGTAGACTGGTGTAGACTTTGATATTTAGCCTATATAGCTCCAACATATATCCAAATAGAATGGTACAAAGATTTATGTACTTAAAACAGATGTTAGACTCTTTTTAAAAATCTCTGGACATGAAGTGGAGGATCGATAAAGTGGGGTATTGGTTTTCTATTGTTGTGAAGTAATAAACTGACACCCCATGATTAATACATCTTAGCATAAGATGTACCTGGACATAAAGAGAGGGATCGGTTTTCTATTGGTATTTAGTGGGAAACAGATCCCCCATGGTTAATACATCCATATCTATTGCTTCAAGTAACAAGTCTGTAGACCAGATACACATTTCATATTTTATATACAAAACCCTAAATTATGTCTGAATAAAATGGTATAAAAAAAATTATTTTTCACTTTTCAAAATTAACCCAACCCAATCTTTTTTGACCAGATCTTATTCACAACACAATTATGCATCTAAGCCAAACACTTCATTATGTACTAACAGTTCTGTTCAATTCAGAACAGTGAAGTTAAGTGATTTGTATACATTTAAATTCTAGCACATATAATAAATTTTATCTGTAAAGAACAGAAAGAAAAAAAGTGAATTGTTTTGTTTTAAAAACATTATATCTACTGTTTTTTCCTAATTAATCAAGAATTTTGCATGATTTCAAGAATCTGATTGGTTAACAGGTGTGCCGATTAATCAGTAATTTTGCACTGTTTGAAAATCAACAATGGATGGTCTTCATTACAAACTATGCAATGCCAATCTCTTCAAATTTCCCCGGAATATTTCAACTCTTTAACAATGAAAAGAAATTGATAGCTTCCTTGTGAATGACAGATATAGCTGTCACAACACAATGAACACTTTGCTTGCTACTATCCCGCATGTTGGATAAGTTATTTTTGTGCTTCTAACATTCTGACCATTAGTTGTAATGGCCAGCTTAGGTTTATTTGAGTTTGATATGCACCCCCTGTTTGCATATTTGCACACCCTGTTTTTGTATTTATATGTCACGTGCCTGCTGAGCAACTGTGTGGTTGAGTTGATCAATGAAGAAGCTAGCATGTCGAAGTGGACATATTTTAAGTTAAAATTGAGCATATATATACAGAATATAAAGAATACCAGGCAACAAAATATTGTAATGAACATAAGCGTTTATATTTTACTTATATTGATGATAAACGTATCAATTATTTCATCTGAGTATCTTATTACCTAAATTACCTAAAAGTCAAAGGGAGGTACATTTAATCAGTAGTTATTTCCCTTGAAATTTGAATTCAAATTTTTTTATATAAATTTAAGAGTTAAAATATAGAAATGGTTTTGCCTTTGTATTATAATATTCTCTATGTTCAAGTCATAGTCTCCAGTGTTCCATCTTTCTATCATTGACAATTATCCAATGGCATTTTTAATTTACTGTTCAATTGTATTTTGTATTATTATATAGACTAGCATAGTACCAGGCAAAAATGACAGGATTATTAACGTATGGAATGGGAATTCTGCCTGGGATCAGAGTATATGTGCGCTCTGTCTAGACTCAAAGTGTTGCTCCCCAGAACTTCTGCCTTGGATCAGTGTAGTATCTTTTCTGTTTATTCATTAAAAAGCATTACACACACACAAATATATACACAAATATATTGCATTGCATTTTGTATCAAAATAAGTACTATGTGTGATTACTGTAAAAACTTTCATATAGTTGTGTCATTCAGATAGGTGTCAGTGGTTGGTATTCAAACTAAGGTAAAAAGTGAGCAAACTTCCTATTATTTTCCGCCATTTAAGTTAATCTTAGTAAATGTATATATAGGATGCCGAGCAGTGATGGAAATGGGTTTTGGGAACTAGGTATACAGTAAGGCTTGGTTTTGGGAACTAGGTATACAGTAATGTCTCCATTAGTAGATATTGAACCTACAAAAAATCTGGAAATTAAGAAGTAGGTATAGATACCCCCCATTTCCATCTCTGATGCTGACCAGAGTGTGATGGTTAGCAAGATTGTCGATTGTCTCATGAACCAATTCAATTGTGTAGTGGGTCCGTTCTTCACTGGATACCCAACTAATACAGCCTTGAGCCATATGAACCTAAGCTTAGTAAATACCTATATAGGATGTCTCTCAGACCAATTTGCTAAGGTAGTGAGCTTGATCCTTACTGGGTGCTCAACTGTTCTTTTGTTAGATTAAGCTAAGCTTAGTCAACATCTATCGCAAAATTATTCTTTGTTAAGCCAGCATCTCTTTCTACCCTTCTTTTCTTTTGTTTTTCTATTCAATCATCTCTCTTTTCCTCATTTGTTCTGTTGCCTCTACCTGACTGATCCTCACATGCACACGCACGCACTCACAGAAATACAGGCATCCATGCTTTACATTCTGCGTAATGATCAAATTCATCCAACTGACACCGAATAAAAAAAAATGGTACCATGTTTCACACTCTTCTCAAAGCTCATCCATTTCCATTAAGGTGTAAAAGCAAATGGCGTGGAAAGCCATTAAAAATGGGAAGAAATGGTGGGAGGTTGATTTCAAACCATTTACCCCATAAAATCACTGCCTCAGCTGAACAAATTTTTCCAGGTTCTCCAGTTCTTGCTTCCTCTGCTCCAAGCCTGAAATCTGCTTTGCAATTGATTTGGAAGCAGGAGGTTGATGAGGAAATCCTACAAAATGCACCTCTCATTTTCCAATATCTAACCATTTTCTTCTTTTTTTGTACCTTTTATCATAAGAGGCATTTGCTTATTTACACTGGGAAATAAAATTGTTTAAAACCGAATTTATGGAACATTCACTCAAGAGTTCTTTGAGTATCTCATCATTTGATGGTGTTTTGTGAGAACAAACACACACATATATACGAGGTCTGTCCATAAAGAAACTGAACTTTTGAGCATTTTAGCATGCTCATGACTGGAATGTTATGTATCAATAACCATGACCTTTTGACTAAAAAACTGCATCAAGCTATGTTGGTTAGTTCTTAAGCTATACGTGCCAGAGTGAACGTGTGTGTAGATCACTTCGCATTTTTTGATGATGTATTGTATTGCTGCAAAATTTGTGCCATGTCTGCTGACAGACGAACAAAGATTTTGGCAGAGCACGAGACGACCGCCCTGCCGACTTTTTTGTTTCCAAAGCTGAAATCCACCTTGGAAAGTGGTCAATTTTAGACGATAGAAGAAAATGTGCCACAAAACCTGCACACTATCTCTCAAAATGCTGGGAATCATGTATTGACAGTGGAGAGGATTATTTTGAAGGAGGCAAGTCTCATAAGGTTGTAGATAAAGCAATACATTTGTTTTTGAAAAAGTTTGCTTTCTTTACGGACAGACCTTTTATGTATGTGGGTGAAAAAGAGGTTTACATAAGAGGTGAACATAAGCTTAACTAGCATTCCAAGGGAAATTATAAATCACTGCCACCCA
>VCCN01002162.1:11860625-11872978 GCA_006491835.1 Architeuthis dux | reverse complement strand
GGGGATTATAAACTGATTTTGGCATTAAATGACCCATCAATGATATGCAGCTAAACAAATCAATCAATCAATCAATCAATGGTTAATGGCACAGATTATAGAATTGGCAAAATGTGTTCAAACTCAAGCACAGACAGTTTGTGTTCACTTTGCACCAAGGCCCTTAGGAAACGCATAAATCCACTTCTTCCTCCAGCAATGGATGAATAGCAGGGCAGTTGGAGCCGTTTAGTCATGTAAGGCAGTTCATCTTGGGTATTGGGCTAGCACCCACAATTGCTACAAACAATGATTGGGTCTTCATGGATCGCTTGAGAGATGGTGACAAAATTATTGCCTCATGTGTTGCACGGTATGGGAGTTGCTGAGCTTTGTCAGATTAATTCCGTTAATTTTTCATGATTATTTTTTGATTTTTCAATAAACATACTTGAAAAATATTGACGATTTTACTGCAGAAACTTATATTCAAATTGTCTCATATATATATCTTATTGGACCCTATCAAGGTTGACTCTAGGATTAACAGCTCTTTGCTACAGCTACAGGTAAGCTAATTATGGGAGAGTGATTTGCTCATTCACCCACTCATTTCTCTGTCAATCATCATAGCATGCCAGTAGCAAGATATTTTGTTAAGATATCAACAAATATCAATGAACAGATCATAGGGAGAAGTGGATTTATGTCATTCACAAGGGCATGAGTATGAATTGAACATCAGCTGCCTAAGTCAAAATTCAAACTCAGGCATATATGAAGGGGCAGATCAAAAGTAGGTTTTCTCTGAGATGAATATAAGTATAATATATTTACATATATGACTTGAAAAATGTTGTGATTAATGATATAATTGTTTCATTCTTTGTCAGACCAATTCTTTTATGTTTTTAAATTTTAATCCTCCATTTGTACTCGAGCTGATGTGGAAAAATGAAGAGAGCGGTTGTGTTATTTTGCCCATTCATTTTTTATTCTTCTTTATTTTACTTGAGCAATTTATTATACTCCACTTCCGGCTTGCTAGGCCCATCAAAGCTTCACCAGAACCCCATTAAATACCATACATATTGTTTCCTACATTTTCTGACATTTATATGTATCTATCTATGTATCCGGACTTTGCCCAGGTTCATAGTAGAAACTTGAAATATTGAACACACCTCCACTCAATGAGTAGGGAAAATGTTTTTTTTTTAAATTCCCACCATAATAAGTTTTTAGAAGAGGGTTCAATATACAAGGTAAGTTTATGCTAGTTTGTGCCCACTTGTTTTTTGAAAATTCAAACCTTCAGGCGAGAGAAGTAACTTTCTAATTGGCATATATGGGTGGAAGTGATTCATAATTTCCCTTGGAATACTAGTTCTGACAGTTTCTGTCTTATTCTGTCACCCCATTCCCTCCATATATTTCTATTGACAGCCATCAATTCACCTTAATATCTTCCCATTGATTTAGGGAGGAGGTTTATAAAGTGATCCCTTTCATACGTATGGCTGACAACACATTTCAAGCCATCATCCTTCCTCTGCTTATGGAGGACCTGTTGCCAACTATTCTTCCTCTGCTTGTGGAGGACCTGTTGCCAACTATTCTTCCTCTGCTTGTGGAGGACCTGTTGCCATCTATTCTTCCTCAGCTTGCGGAGGACCTGTTGCCATCTATTCTTTCTCTGCTTGCGGAGTCCTGTTGCCATCTATTCCTCCTCTGCATGTGGAGGACCTGTTGCCATCTATTCTTCCTCTGCTTGTGGAGGACCTGTTGCCATCTATTCTTCCTCTGCTTGTGGAGGACCTGTTGCCATCTATTATTCTTCTGCTTGTAGAGGACCTATTGTCATCTATTCCTCCTCTGCATGTGGAGGACCTGTTGCCATCTATTCTTCTTCTGCTTGTGGATAACCTGTTTCCATCTATTCTTCCTCTGCTTGTGGAGGACCTGTTGCCATCTATTCTTTGTCTGCGTGTGGAGGACCTGTTGCCATCTATTCTTCCTCTGCATGTGGAGGACCTGTTGCCATCTATTCTTCCTCTGCTTTAATGGACTATGATGATGGCATGACAAAGATTTGGCGATAATGCATTTAAACATTTAACTTTGTTAATAGAAAATAACTTTGTCAATAAAATAAAGTATTTAAAAATTAATGCATTTATATGAGTGAACAATATCTTCTACAACTTTATTAATAAAATAAAGCATTTACAAATTAATGTATTCATATGAATGAACAGTATCTTCTTCAACTTTATTAATAAAATAAAGCATTTAAAAATTAATGCATTCATATGAGTGAGCAATATCTTCTTCAACTTTATTAATAAAATTAATTAATTCTGATGTCTTCCCTAGGTTAAATTTCCCTAAATTACAATGCTTTACAATTAAACATTATCCCCCTTAGACTGCTTTATGGGGAGGGAGGATGTCAATTGACAGCAGGGAGAATGTTAAAGTGATCCCATCCATCTATCAATTTCTGAATCTCTTTGTCATATTTTTCCACCTCCGTGCTTTTGGTCATTTATTTTCCTGCCTTCTTTTCAATAATATTTTGTCAGATGCAAAGTTTGCTGTTGATTTTTTGGCTGTGCTGCATTGTGGGATATTTCATATGTTTTTTTTAACTAACACCTATATGGTTTTAATTTCCACTTAAGTTATTCTTTGATAATATCATATGTGCTGGTTCTCTTGGTTTTCCTATTTCGACAATAGCTTTTTAGCTGATTTTCATTGGCTTTTTCATGTTGAAAAGGAAAAGATGACAACTGTATGAAAATAAAGGATCTTTGTTGAAAAAAATGTTGCTTGTCCAACAAGCAAAAAGAATAAAAATGGAGAATATCATTCTATAAAAATCTTTATTTTTCAATCTTTTTGTTGGCTTTTACAAAAATAAAATCATTTTTTTCTACATTTTCCATTGGAATGAAAGAGGCAAGGCTCTTGTGCTTTCATATTTAGATTTACCAAAAAAAAAAGAAATAATTCCTAAGCTTAGCTGCAATTCAGAACACATTTAAAATTTCATTTTTACAGTTTATGTCAGAGAGGTAAATGCTTGCATCATTGCTTTATGATGAGAAATGTTAGTTCAAAATAACCAATGAATATCCATGTTTACTTATGCGAAAAGCATTTGAAATTTTGTGCTGGGTGAAGTGAAATCACAATCACTGCTCTTATAAATCTGGTAAAAATGAGATCCACCTACACATTCTTATTTTTACATTCTTAATAAAATTTTATATGTCAGTGGCCAATTCTTTTTGTTTTTTTCATTAGCCATAAAATAAGACTTCTGTTTTGGTAGAAAAGAATAAAAGTCATATGAAACAGTTTTATTTCTTGTGCAATTGAAGCATTGGAACAGAGCCAATAAGGGAACAACAATTTATGCAGAAATACAATTTTTAATTCCATAAAAAAAAATACAGATATAGAAGAAATAAAATATTTGATTTAACTGTTCTGGAATATTTAAAAATTTGATAGAGATTTGGCTGTCAAATTTATTATTTTAAGCTTTATTTTTTTAAAAATCAGTAGAAAGTAAATTTAGGAGAGAATGTGATAAGTTGGATGTAAATCAGTGCTGTGGCCTGGCAGTCACCCCCAGGGTGCCTTTACCTCCAAACCAGTGCTGAAACCTGACAGACACCCCAAGGGTGTCTTTACCGCCAAATCAGTGTTGAAACCTGAAAGTCACCCCCGCAGTGCCTTTACCTCCAAATCAGTGTTGAAACCTGAAAGTCACCCACGCAGTGCCTTTACCTCCAAATCAGTGTTGAAACCTGAAAGTCACCCACGCAGTGCCTTTACCTCCAAATCAGTGTTGAAACCTGAAAGTCACCCACGCAGTGCCTTTACCTCCAAATCAGTGTTGAAACCTGAAAGTCACCCACGCAGTGCCTTTACCGCCAAATCAGTGGTGAAACCTGAAAGTCACCCACGCAGTGCCTTTACCTCCAAATCAGTGTTGAAACCTGAAAGCCACCCACGCCAAAATATGCCAAAAAGACCATAAAAATGGTCAAAAATATGCTAAAAAGTGGCCAAAATGTTCAAGCTCACTAATTTCATGCACAAATAAGATAAATAAACATAAAAAATATTTATTTTACATAACACTAATTTCTTCACCAACTTCTTTCCCAGCCGACAACTCATAAGCAACAAGTTTTGAAATTCAATTTTGCAGTGTACAGATTTTGCAATTACAACTTATAAAAATGAAACAAATATTGCTTATAACATCCAAATCCAGTGGGCCCATTTTTTTACTACACATACAGCTGTAATATCTAAAAAAAATCACTTAATTCGCAATTCCACCAACAATATCTTTAGTAGTTTTAGTTTTTCATCCTTGCCATCAAAAAGTGATAGCAACAGGGGATATTTAAGTAATTTTGCAATTGTAACTTGCATAATATCAATAACATTACATTGATCAGCATTTTCTTATGTTTAATACTACCTGAATAATCATCATCATCATCATCATCATCAGCAGCAGCCGTTATAAGTCCACTGCTGGACGAAGGCCTTTCCCATCTCCTTCCATGACAACGTATCTTGTTAAATTCCTGAAAACAGCGACTTTAAGTGAAACAGATGCCAAGTCTTACCGGCAAACCTTTCTATCTCGTCCCTCCATCTTGTGTCTGGCCATTACCTACTTTATAATCTGTTAGTCTTTTCCCCCCATCTATCGTCATCTCTTCTCGCTAGGTGACCGGCCCATCTCCAATTTTGTTATCTAATTAGTTGTATAATATCCTTTACTCTAGTCCTTTCTCTGATCCATGTTGATCTTTTTCTATCTCTTAGGGTTACCCCTAGCATTGCTCTTTCCATGGCTCTCTGTGCTATTCTAAGTTGGTTTTCAGCTCGTTTGGTTAATTTCCAGGTTTCGCATCCATAAGTCATGGTATTATGCAGCCGTTATATACTTTTCATTTTAGGCACATTGGCAAGGTGCTCCTCAGAATGTCTCTATTCATACCAAATGCTTTCCAACCTATCGTTATGCGTCGTTTTATTTCGCAGTCATGGTCTTTCTCTAGCTTTATTACCTGACCTAGGTAGATGTATTCTTAATAAACTAAACTAAAAGTAAAATTAAGTAAAAATACAAAAAAAAACATTAGAAAGAGTCCATTCCATTACATAGATTGGCGAAAAACAAAAAAATCATTTTCCCTACTCATTGAGGGGAGTGTGTGTAAAAGATTTCAAGCTCCTACTATGAACGGTTAGGGCTGGGCGAAGTCTGGCTATATAGATAGATAAAATTGAATCCCCCATCTTTCTATCTCTGTGGTAATTTTCAAAAGCAAAAAAAGTGTTTTCCCTACTCATTGAGGGGAGTGTGTGTGAAAGATTTCAAGTTTCTACTATGAATGGTTAGGGCTGGGTGAATTCTGGATACATAGATAGATAGATACATAGATAGATAGATAGATAGATAGAAGATAGATACATATATACATCATCAGCAGCAGCCATTATAAGTCTACTGCTGGACAAAGGCCTTTCCCATCTCCCTCCATGACGACCTAGAGTGTGCTAACCTCTGCCATTTCTTGCCGTCAAAACATTTCTATTTCATACCTCCATCTTTTATCTGGTCTTTTCCTACTGAGTTTACTGTCCCATGAACACCAATCGGTTAGCCTTTTACCCCATCTATTGTCATCTCTTGGTGCTAGATGACCAGCCCATCTCCATTTTTGCTGCTTAATTATTTGTATAATATTGTTCACTCTGATCCATGTTGATTGTTTTCTATCTCTTTATTCCTAGCATTGCTCTTTACATGGCTCTCTGTAAGATGGTTTTCAGCTCATTTTGTTAATTTCCCTGTTCTATCTGTTGTTCATGGCTAGCATTATGCAACCGTTGTATACTTTAAGCTTTAAGCACATTGGCAAGGTGCTCTTCAGAATGTCTCTATTCATACTGAATGCTTTCTATGTGTTATGCGTTGTTTTATTTCGCTGTCATGGTCTTTTTCTAGCTTTATTACCTGTCCTAGGTATATGTATTCATCAACCTCTTCTAGAGTCTCTCCTTCTATCTTTATGACCTTTTTGGGGACTTTATTGTTAAACATTACTTTTGTCTTTGTTCTGTTCATCTTTGAACCTACTTTTTTACTTTCTCTATTTAGATCCGATAACATGTCATGGAAATGTCATCAGCGAATCTTAAGGGGTTTAAGTATTCTCCATCTATGTTTAGATTCATTCATGGCAGATATAGACTTGGTGATGCCCTAAGCTAAAACATTTCACCAGAAGGTCTCACAAAACTTAAAAATATTGCTTTTTAAATCTTTTGAGGCCCCTGCTAATTATGAGGCCCTAAATTGTAGTTTATATTAATGCATGCTCTTATGGGTCAATTTGCACTTTTTGTAACAAGCAAACATTTTGCTGGGAATTGTTCATCATCTGATAAGGTATTGATTTTTGATGAGACCCGAAAAATTCCAAATGGTGGATTTTGAGATCTAGTTCCATAGGCTAAAACTTTGATATCAGAATTTGCGTTATTTGTGCTCATTTTCTGTACTTTCAAATGCTTAAAATCACAGCAATTTTCTGTACTTTCAATCAAATGTTTAAAATCACAGCTTATTCGATTTCCTGAAGCCATTTTTTTATCAACCTTTGACCACAAATAACTCAAATTCTGTTGATTTTATGAACATGGTTCTCATTTGATTATTAATCAGCATTAAAAGAGCTTTCTAATGATATATAAACATGTCCATATTCTGAGATATCATATTTTGGGGAGAAAACTTTCATTTTGCTACTTGGGTTTCATAAAAAATCAATACTTTATTGGATGATGAACAATTCCAAGCAAACATTTTGCTTGGGTCCAAAAATACAAATTACATATACTAAGAGCATGCACTATTTACTGTTTGCCTAAATCCAACACTGGATCCAGGGATATGGAATGCAACTTCATTTTGGTACTTGAGTCTCATCAAAAATCAATACTTTATTGCATGATGAACAATTCCGAGCAAACATTTTGCTTGTGTCCAAAAATACAAATTACATAGTGGCTGACTGTCTTTATAACTCAAATTCTGTTGATGGCAAAACATATACGAAAATAGCACTGCAATAATTAGACTACATAAAGATACAAACAAGATAAAGATAGTTAAGGGAGTGAGACAGGGGGATACAATATCACCTAAGCTATTTACAGTTAGCCTTGAAAGCATTTTTCGGAGAACAGATTGGGAGGGAATGGGAATAAACATAGATGGAGAATACTTAAACCCCTTAAGATTCGCTGATGACATTTCCATGAATGAATCTGAATGGAGCCTGTAATTTTATATAGCAATGTCAAGTATCTTTGTCAACTGAATCAGACAAGTATAATTCCTTTGGCAAGAATTAAGAAATCATGTCGACTTTAATAAAATCAGTTTATTACTTTTATTATCATTATGTATTTATTAGGATCAAATAGTGTTGATCTGACATTTTGAAAAATGAGTTATTTGTTGATTCAGCTTTGTTACACAAGAAAACTTGTGTATCAGTAATTTTGAAGAAAGTAAAAGAACAAAGCTGTATACAATTATGCAGTACAAATACTTGATATTGGCAAAGGTTATTTTCATTATTCCATGCATTTTTCTGGCTTTCATCCTACTTATTCTATTAGAAACCATAAACCAAAATTTTAAACATTTACTCCTTAACATGTCTAGAAAAGAAATGTTTCCACACCCTAAATAGGTTTTAGTAGGGGGTTCAATTTTCCATGTAAGCTTATGCTAAATTGGTCCTTTAGTTTGTGTCTGGCAGCATTCACGCTTGAATTTGAAAATTCAGACTTTTTTTAGTGAACACTGCTCAACAAAACTTAAGAAAAGTAACTTATTCATTGAGCACCACTTTTTTCCAATTTTTTAATTGATCACCCCCAACATGGCATGCTGCCAAATACATTGGATTACATGACAGTTTCTATTGTGTGACTAACCAGACCTGTTAGACTTTTGTTTAGTACAAAATGGCAGTAGATTTTTAAGTTGCCTGAGGTTCTGAGATGAATTATCTTCATTATTCCAGACATTCTTCTGGCTTTATTCCTACTTATTCCATGAAATTATTGATTACATAGTGGCAGTAGAAGTAGTTTTTAAAAAAAGTTGTCTGGGGTTCTGAGATGAAGTATTTTCATTATTCCATACATTCTTTTGACTTTATTCTTACTTATTGCATGAAACTATTGATTACATAGTGGCAGTAGAAGTAGTTTTAAAAGAAAGTTGTCTGGAGTTCTGAGATGAAGTATTCCATACATTTTTCTGGCTTTATTCCTACTTATTCCATGAAACTATTGATTACATAGTGGCAGTAGAAGTAGTTTTTAAAAAAAGTTGTCTGGGGTTCTGAGATGAAGTATTTTCATTATTCCATACATCTTTCTGGCTTTGCTCTTACTTATTAGACAGTCAAACAAAACTGTCACTCAAACTGTCAACATAGGTTTCTTCAGTTTTCAAATTGTTCTGCCTGACTTGCTGGCTGGCTATATATATATGTATACATGTACAGGCTGTATCAATGGAGCTAGAGGGCTGAAATTTACTTCTTAATATATCTAGAAAAACATTTCTTTTTGTTTTTTGATAATCCCCCAACCCCCAATAGGTTTTTAGTAGGGGAGGGGTCAATTTGCCATGTAAGTTTATACTAAATTGATCCTAGTTTGTGTCCAGCTGCATTCACGTTTGTTTTTTGAAAATTCAGTCTTATTCATTTATCACCCCTTTTTGAATTTTTCTTTTTGAACACCCCCAACACGGCATGCTGCCAAAAGATGTGAACAGTTTCTATTGAGTGACTAACCAGAACTATTGTTTACATGTATTGTGGCAGTAGTAATAGTTTTTAAAAAGTTGTCTGAGGTTCTGAGATGAAGTATTTTCAATATTACATGCATCTTTTGACTTGTACTACATCTTTTCATTGCTTTTCATCACAATGCTTTTGGTAGATATATTCTTTGGTCTTCAAGTAAATTGCTAGGTTGGGCAACAAAATATAAAAAGAAAGAAAGCAGTAAGATAAGGAATAAGAAATCCACGCCGGAGGTATCAATGGCCAAGAGAGTATAGGGATTCTTACATGACATAAAAAGTTCCTGTGGTATGAGATGCAAATTTGAGTCTTCCCTAAATCTCTTTCTTTGTTCTGAATTTTTCAATTTCAATTCGAAGATTAAAGAATATAACAGCCAAAATAGATGCAGTGAAAAGCAACAAAAAATATGTAATTGTAAAAAAATGTTTGAAATAATATATAATACCTGTTGATCTAATTTAGGTTCTCTACGGGAGCAAATATATTTTTTGATTACTGATCATGTCTTTTGAGTTAACTATTAAACACTGATATCATTGACTTTTAGAAGTACACCAAAGTAAAACAGCACTCTATCCCTCTTTATTAAAACTGTATCTCTTTGGTGCTTTTCATATAGTGTTTACTACTGATTAAATAATACAATTCCTTTTTGAGCTTTGTTAATTTCCCAACTAATATAAGAAAGAAAAATAACAGTTAGGCCACTTGCAGCTCCATAATTTGCTTTGTGACTGCAGTTGTTATAAATTCTAAGAAATCTCAAGTATTTATTCTCTTTGACCCAACCAATAAATTCTACTTTGTAAAACTATTTTCTCTCAAGGTACAATGGGTTAAATGTCCATGATATATCTTATGAGAGACATCAATCACTGTTAGCAAGACATTTAATGTGTCCCAGTGACCTAACCTGATCAAATCTGGCATAAATTGTTGCTGTTACATCTAATTTGGAACTCAGTTGTCAGCATAGAAATGGAGAAATAGCAAGAACATCCAATAAAGAAATGATCAAAGCCATTTGCTAGAAAGATTTGGTGGAATGCTTACAAAAAAAAAAATAAATGGTAACATAACAAATTTTGCCACGGCTTCTCTGCACAATAGGTAACAAGGAGGAAAAAATCTTTGGACAAATAATGGTAATCTTAGAAAATAAAAAGCCATGCTGAGTTCTGCTTGAATGGTAAGACAGTATGAAGAGAGCAAAACAAGAACCAAACAAAGGTTCAGGCATATCGGTTCCATTTCAGACGATTTCCCATGCACTGATGAAACAATTTGTACTCATTACATGCCTCAAGAAGTGGAAAATCAACCTGTTAAAATATTTTGCTTATCTTCTAACATAGATAAAAATTGAAGAAAAAGAACAAAAATACAGGTCTGGTTAGTCACTCAATAGAAACTGTCATGTGAACAAATGCCATGTTGGGGATGATCAATTAAAAAATGGAAAAAAGGGTGATCAATGAATAAGTTACTTCTCTCGCCTTTTGCTGGGCAGTGATCAAGAAAAACAAAAAAAACAAGCATGAATGCTTCCGGACAGAAAATAAGGGATCAATTTAGCATAAACTTACATTGCAAATTGAACCCCAACTAAAAATCTATTTGGGAGGGAATTTAAAAAAAATTTTTTTTCTAGACATGATAAGTAAATGTTTAAATTTTCAGTCTTCTAGCTCCATTGATGCTGCGTATATGCTTGAAACATACATACATAGACAGGCAGCCAGACCAACCTGAAAACCTGAAGAAACCTATGTTGGGAGTTTTGTTTGACAGTTTCTAAAAAGCAGCATCTTCCAGAACACAAAATATCCCTGGAAATTGAGAGAATATACCACAGACTGAAGCTGAGCATGTTTATCCTGCAGGCCATTGCTAGTAAATTAATTTTGTTTTGACTGGGTGTTTCATGAATGTAGCCTTGTATTAGAGTTGGCATAATCCAACATGAAACTGTCATGTGAACAAATGCCACGTTGGGGATGATCAATTAAAAAATGGAAAAAAGGGTGATCAATGAATAAGTTACTTCTCTCGCCTTTTGCTGGGCAGTGATCAAGAAAAACCAAAAAACAAGCATGAATGAGGTCTGTTTGGAAAGTATTCAGCCATGTAATATGACAAAAAAAAACCTACCTAATGATCAATTTAGCCAAAGTGTCAAAAATTATATATCCTGTTTGGATAAATGCCTTAGTCCTCTTCAAAGTACAAACCTCCTTGGGACCTCAAACACTTATCCCAGTGTCCCTTTTATTTTTAAAAACAAGTCTTAATCTTAATTAATTGCATTCTTAATTAATTAATTCACTGTCTGAAATCTCCCTTTCAATGGCAAAAAGCAAGAAGGAGACAAATCTGGGCTGTAGGGGGACTGACATACCTGGGTGAGGCGGTTTTCCAAAACACCCTTCAAAAGTGTCTGTTCACACGTGAACAGTAGGGTCTCCTCTGGTAGGTTGCCAAGTTACAACAAGAGCAACTGGTTCTCGAGATATTCAAAATGTTACGCTTAGCCTAAGGAATTGTAGGTAAAAGAACTATTTTGCACAGTAGATGTGTTTATTCCAAAGACACATTCTATTTCTGCTTATGGTCTCCCTAAATGCAAGTAGGTCTAACTATGGCTACCAAAACACCCTTTTGTGATTATGAATATTTTGGTTACTTTCAACTATACAAAAGTCAGGAATACTATTTGGTATTTAAATCTTTCTTTACATGCACACACTATAATGCTTGGCCTGGAAGAAAGTCTTGATAGACAATGGAATGACACTGAAGTGATATTTTCAGGGCAGAAGCCTGGGCAAAGCGCATGAAGTATGAAGATTTTGGGGTGTGCAGTTGACCAAATCCCCCTCTCAGCTTCGCTGATGTAATCCAAAAGAAAGCCGAGCAATATGCTTGGCGTCAGCTTGGCGTCAGCTTGGCTGCAAGAGCTGCCGGAAGGAAGTAAAAGTTGGCATCCAGCCATCTAAAGGGGTCTCCACTCCCTGGTTTGTAATCAGAGTTGTCAGCCTCCTAGACTGGTTGCCAACCATGATTAGAGAGCCCAGTCTGCCCTGGCCTGGAAGACAAAGTAATATTGGAAAGATGGGTAAATATCATAAATCTACTTATAAATTAGACAGAACCTCTCTAGCGTCAATACTAATAGGGTGATCCAGAAAAATTGCCTTGTGCCAAACATTGTTGGTGCAGATCAAATCAGAGTCCTGGCACTTTTGAAGAGGCTACAAATAATAATAAATTAATTTCTGTCTATTTCTGCCGTATCCCTGTTTGACAGGGGGGCCTGGAACCTGAAAAGAGCTCTTAAGGGCCTGTGGCCAAAGAAAATTGAGAATGGCTAATACATATATATAGGTAATATTGGATGCACTTATGCATCAATATCCTCGTAGACCTTAGTTATGA
>VCCN01002162.1:11736004-11748780 GCA_006491835.1 Architeuthis dux | reverse complement strand
CTCGGCATGAAGAAATAGTACAACCAGCGTTATACTACATTAGTCTTGAAAGGGTTAAAGAGGTAAAAGCATGCAAGTCAGTCTACTAACGTTTGCCTAAAACGTTTTCAAACCATACAAACTCATTCCTTGAATGCATACACTTGTTTCCTCTTGCCTCTTCGATGCTCTTTACCAGCTTCCTACAACACGTTCATTCCCCCTGAGTTATCTCCCTTGCCTCTTTGTCTTTTTTTCTTTCTAACTGCTGACAAGACTCAAGTCTTTGGTTACTACATGTTAATCACAATATCTGAAAGAAGAGGCTCTTTGCACCCCTCACTCCCACACATGCGTTTGACCTAAGAGTGAAACCGTTGAACGTGTTGATTGCTTTCACCCTTCCCTCACCAATGGTCATCGCCAGTCATTGCCATCCGAAACCAACCATGGCTTCACTTCTCCTTACAGGCAGCCATAGAAATGACCAGGCCATTGTTAACATGATATCACCATCTTCTCTTATCATTCTTTGGGTTCTTAAAGCCTTTTGTGTGAATCAAGACACATTGACTGGTTGGATGTTAGAAGACAGCAACACTGCTACTGTGAAATTAAATCTCCTTTTTGCCTTTGAAAGGGTTAACATACAAATTTCTTCCTGGAAACAATCCGTGTCCACTGGATCAGGCCTTCTCATTTCAGGTGAGGGGGTTTGAAAGTTGGAACCTTATAGTCAATAAAGGATAAAAGACCAGACACAAAATGGAGGGATGAGATAGAAAGGCAGTGGATACCCATGGAAACAATTATTCACCAAGATTTGAAAGCACAAGCATTTTTATCGGAAGGCCCTCACAGATTTATGTAATAATCATTCTCCCAAGATTGTACAACTAAGAACTACAAAGTGAAAAATGTGAATATTTTTCCATTTCCATACACCCATCAATATATGCATGAAGTTAAGGTAAGACAAAGAACACACAAAGAAATAGAAGCAAAGATGAAAAGGAAAACACAGTACATTAATTGAAATGGCAGTAAGACTCAATAGAAAAAAAATCAGAAGTCATTGCAATGTGTTGTAAAGGATACAATAATTTTCTTTCATGTCATGACAAATCCTAAGCATATGTTGATGGTTTCCATGCTCCTATGAGGGCAATGTTTTGTATTGAAAGCAGTGAATGCTAACAACAGCTTCCTTGCTTTTGTTGACATACCATTAAATGAAAACGTCTATTAGGCTATTACATATGAAATATTGTTCTTTGTTAGTAAGATGAAGGATAATATAAACAACAAAAAAACGGTAGATATTTAATCAAAATATGTCCAATTTGAAGCAATAACCTTTTTACAATGATCATCTAATGATTGAGTGATCACAATTTCAGTAAAAGCATGATTTATGGCTTCCCTATTATTGAAACTTTTATTTTGGATATGAAGTTCAAAATGCTTGAAAAGATGATAATCTTTAGAAATGTCAGGTGAATACAGAGGATGCTGTAAGACCCAATTCTCTAAACTTTAGACACAGTCAGTTGAAAGATGTTGGTCTGTCTCTCTCATGGAGCATTTCATTCTGTTCATGTGGGACCCATGTTTCTTTTTAAACTTTTCTTGTTGCCTTGAGATCATGTGATATGGTCATTGTAGAAGTCCTAAAGACTCCAGAAAGTGCTCAAACCATTGTTCAGTAACTAATGACCACATTAATTCAACTGATCGAAAAGACATTAGAATACAACAAACCACTTTGTTTGGCTAATGTAGACAGAAAAGACATGAAAAAGCCTTTGACTAACAGAAGTCTTCAACTGTGAGAACAAGGTATAAACAAAAATTGTATAAAAGTCATAGAGAATATATATACGAAAATGGCACTGCAATAAGTAGACTTCATAAAGACACAATAAGATGAAGATTGGAAAAGGCATAAGATGAAGGGATACAATTTCACCTAAACAATTTCCAGTGAGCCTTGAAAGCAACTTTGGGAAAACAGACTGGGAAAACGTGGGAGTAAACATAGACAGAGAATATTTGAACCATTTAAGGTTTTGTGATGACATTGCATTAATATCAGAAACATAGGATGATTTACAAAACATGTTAAGTGATCTAAATAGAAAAAGCCAAAAAATAGGGTTAAAGATGAACAGAAAAAAGACAAAAGTAATGTTCAATAATAAAGTCCCCAAAAAGACCATAAGAATAGAGGGTGAATAATTAGAAGTGGTTAAGGAATACAATTACCTAGGTCAGGTGATAAAGACCATAGAAACAAAATTAAGTGATGCATAACAATTGGCGGAAAAGCATTTGGTATGAATAGAGATGTATTGAAGGCAAACTGCTTAAAAAGTAAAGTGTATAATGAATACATAATACCAGCTATAATGTACAGATATGAGACCTGGAAACTAACAAAAGAGCTCAAAAATGAACTCAGAATTGCATGGAGGGCTATGGAAAGAGCAATGCTAGGGATAACTCTAAGAGAGAGAAAAAGACCAGGGTGAAGAATATTATACAAATAATTAAGCGACAAAAATGGGAGATGGGCTGGTAAACACAGTAGGAAAAGACCAGACACAAAATGGAGGGATGAGATAGAAAGGTTTGCTGGTAAGACATGGGAGAGGTTAGTGCAATCATGATCGTCATGAAAGGAGATGGGAAAGGCCTTTGTCCAGCAGTGCAAGTACAATGGCTGATGATGATGATATATATGTCAATGTATATATGTGTATGTGCATTTAAAGATAAAGGATGTTTTGTTGCTTATGAATGAATAATGAATTGACAACAATTATACTTTTATTTTCTAGTTTTTTCTTGAGCGATACATGTGGTGACAAGCATGATAGAACGTCTTGTAGTTTAAGATTAGAATCAGTAGATAAATTTTTAATCATCCAGTTCTGGGCAGCTGCAAACTCCTGCACAGCTTTTTTGTCCTCAAAGTTTTTCAAGAACGATAACTTTACAAAAACTTTACAAAAAGAATGTCCCTACTAAGTAGTTCATGTCTGTGTCTGTATTATGCCTTTTATATATAAGTTAAGTTAAATTACCTACAAAAAACAAGTAATGAAAAATGTTGTATTCAAATTTCCTGTTAAGAACCTGTTGTATGTGTGTATGATACTTATGCATACATATATAAGAGTATATATACACATACAAATATACATCTATTTGTACATGTGTATAAATGTGTATGTGCTTATGTATATAACTGTATGTATTTGGTATGAATAGAGACATTCTGAAGAGCACCTTGTCAATGTGCCTAAAGCATGGATGCGAAACATGGAAATTAACAAAACAAGCTGAAAACCAACTCGCACAGAGAGCCATGGAAAGAGCAAATTAGACAGTATATGCCCAAATACTCATCCCATAAAGCCTCTTCTAAGAGATAGAATAACATCAACATGGATCAGAGACCTTCTAGAGTGAAGGATATTATACACATAATTAAGCAGCAAAAAAGGAGATGGCAATAGATGGGGGAAAATACTAACTGATTGGTGCCCATGGGACAGTAAACGAAGTAGGAAAAGACCAGGCACAAGATGGAGGGACAAGATAGAAAAGTTTGCTGGTAAGACTTGGCAGAGGTTAGCACAAGATAGGTTGTCATGGAAGGAGATAGAACGTCTTGTAGTTTAAGATTATAATGGACTTATAACGACTGATGATCATCATGATCATGATGACAATGTACATGTGTATAAATGTGTATGTGCTTATGTATGTCATACATATATGTGTATATATACATTTAGTTATTTGCCAAAAAAGAACTGTGGGAACACATGGCTGCCTGCTCTTGGTGGGGGCAGGGTATTAAGACAAGCCTCTTCCTGAGAAAATCTTTGAAATTTAACCAATTTTATAGACATTTTGAGGCTATATGGGATGAGTATTTGGGCATATACTGTCTAATTTTTCTTATCAGTGAATTGTTCAAATAGAAAATTTTAGTAGTATGTAGATAGCTAATGAACGCTGTTCCCCCTCTTAAAAGAAGTAAGGGAATGCTGTTCCTCCACCTAAAAAAAGTAAGGAATGCTGTTCTGATGTGTATCCACTGCACTTCACCACTGTTATTTGTAAATTAAAAATGAATTGACAACAATTTGTATTAGAAAATCAGGGCTGCCTGAATATTTGAATAAGTCTCCTACAATTTCCTTCTGGATGAAATAATTTACTCGCCTCCCAACGAGGAAAAATATGACACAAGGCCAGGTTCATTGTGGTGTACAACATGCGTACATGTGAGCAAGGATAAAAATTACCCAGTCTCTGCAAGCAGTATCACGAAGGCATCAGGAATACTCCCGACCCTCTCCTTATAGAGCAATGAAGAAGTTCTGCCCAATGGTTGGAATCACCATGACCATGTTCGCCTTGTTTATGCTGTGTCTCACCTGAAAATGAGAACATGACTGAGGATCAGATACTCCACTCTGATCCCAGCCCGACAGTCAAGAAAGCAGTGGAAAGAAGGTGTAAAATGATGTAACAGTTATCAACATTTAAAACAGAATCAGCTAACCCTTGGGAAAGGCATAAATCCACCTCACCCTGCACTCTGTTATCAGATATTTTGGCAAAAGTTCTTATCACTGTAATGCTATGATATTTGATGAGTGCATACAAAAGAAAACCACTCTCCCATAATTATCTCACCTGTTGTAGTATCCACCACTAGACTGACATAGTAGGGGGGGGGAACAATTTTGTAGTATCTATAGAAGTTACATCCCTTTAATTGAATCACTTTGCGATGTAAATTGTCATTATGAATGGTTATTTTTTAAAAATTTTCAGATTGTCCCTATTCATTGAAGGTAGTGTGTGTGAAAAATTTCAAATATGAACACCACAAACAAAATTATCATCTGGAGTCTGGACAGAGGAGGCTAGACTTTGAAAATGTCATTTAAATTCAATAAAAACTAGCATTCCAAGGGAAATTATGAAATGATATGAAAATGATACCATTATCGTTTGAACCATAAATTCATGATTTAAAAAAAACAAACAAGCATGAATGCGGCCAGACACAAACTAAGAGATCAATTAAGGATAAACATTGAAAATTGAACCCCCCACTAAAAACCTATTTAGGTGGGGAATTTTTCATAAAATAAAAAACATTTTCCCTATTCATTGAAGGGAGTGTATGTGAAAAATTTCAAATTTTCACTATGAACGGTAAAGGCTGGGTGAAGTCCAGATACATAGATACATATAAATACCTAAATGATTGATTGATTCATTCATTTGTTTAGTGGCATATAAACACTTTATGGGTCATTTAATGCTGAAATCAGTTTAAAATTTTAAAAAAATAGAGTCTTTGGGAAAGGTTATTTTTTTAACTAGTCTTGCGACTTTGGTGAAAGGTTTATTTTTTAACTAGAGTCTTGCAACCTTGGTGAAAAAACAGGTGGCCCTTGTTGGGGTGGGGGGTATCTTACCCCTCTGCAGGGGATGCAGTCAGTGTATTCTACAGGGCCAATAATGCATAAACCGAGCAACAGTGTTCAAACCGGCCTGTTTTGGATAGTGGTGATTAATAATGACAATAAAATAAATGATATATTCAGTAACAACAATAAAAAATAACAACAATAAAAAAAACAACAATAAAAAATGACGGCACCAGGAAGTGAAAACGAGCAGACAAGAGAGAAGTTTGGAACAGAGGAAATTTGAAGGAGCAGACAATCCATGCGCAGATGAAAAACGAGCTCTCCCGCCTACTGTGATCCATTAACTTGAGGCGAATAGATGCATAATTTTTGTTTCTCACAAAAAAACCCAGTTGTGAATTGGACGTGTCAACGCCTGTCACAACTGTGAAGTAATGTGAAAAGTAAAGCTATTCCATAGGGGATTGGTGCCACACTAAGTATTAAAAAAAAAAATATTAAAAAACCATTGTAATTGTTCTCACTGAATTTTTTCTTGTTTTGTCGTGCAAAGGACTTTGTTTTGATCATACTCTCTGCATGTATTTTCTCAGACTATTACGTTACCGGTTAATTTACAAGTTTGTAAATTTCGGTATATAAACATATATTACTTGAGCCACTTAAGATTCGCCGATGAGATTTCCATGACATCAGAAGCATCAGAAGAATTACAAAACATATTAACTGATCTAAATAGGGAAAGTAAAAAAGTAGGCTTAAAGATGAACAGAACAAAGACAAAAGTAATGTTCAACGATAAAGTTTCCAAAAAGGCCATAAAGATAAATGTATTCATCGACCTCTTCTCTCTAGAAGAGGTCGATGAATACATTTATCTAGGACAGGTAATAATGCTAGAGAAAGACCATGACTACAAAATAAAAAACGAATAACGATAGGTTGGAAAGCATTTGGTATGAATAGAGACATTCTGAAGAGCACCTTGCCAATGTGTTTAAAGCGTAAAGTATACAACGCCGAATAATACCAGCCACGACTTACAGATGCAAAACATGGAAATTAACAAAACAAGCTGAAAACCAACTCAAAATAGCACAGAGAGCCATGGAAAGAGCAATGATAGGGATAATTCCAAGAGATAGAAAAAGATCAACATGGATCAGGGGGAGGACTAGAGTGAAAGATATTATACAAATAATTAAGCAGTAAAAATGGAGATGGGTTGGTCGCCTAGCAAAAAGAAACGACAATAGATGGGAAAGTAAATGCAGTAGGAAAAGACCAGACAGAAGATGTAGGGATGAGATAGAAAGGTTTGCTGGTAAGACATGGCAGAGGTTAGTACATGATAGGTCGTCATGGAAGGAGATAGGAAAGGCCATTGTCCAGCTGTGGACTTATAACGGCTGCTGCTGCTGCTGCTGCTGCTTCTGCTGTTGCTGCTGCTGCTTCTGCTGATGATGATGATATGCTACTTTGATAGTTATCTTGTTATCTCTTCATTATTGTTCACACACACCAACACACAGTTCTATCTGCTATTTTTTCCCATCTCGTTTGGGTTTAATACCTTGCTACATTCGGATGATTTCCCATGAATGAGGTAGGTGAGCACTCCATGACACCTGGCCAGGCTGTAGCCATAATAGCTGTCACAACTATTGTCAACCTTGACAAGAGCCAATCAGTTTTAACCACAAATATGGATTTTCAGGGTTTTTGTCGATTTCATGGTTCTCTGTCCCGCTGATAAAGCAAATCAAATTTCTAATTAATGAGTTGTGCTTGATTGGATTGCCCTTTGTTGAAGGATGGATGTTTTTCATTCTCACAAAAAAAACACAGTTGAGAATTGGACGTGTCAATGCCTGTCACTACTGTGAAGTGAAAAGAAACCATAATGTTGAACACTATTTCTAAGTATAAAAATTTCTTTTTTTAGAAACACTCCCATTGAATTTGTTCTTGTTTCGTCGTGCAAAGGACTTTGTATTTATGTATTTCTGTGATGAAAAAAAACAAAAAACAGAAAGGGAAAAGAAAAAAGGTGGTCATATTAATAAATACCAATACATCCCAATGAATCTTGATATCTTTTATAATCTTGATCATTTTGTAGATAATGATAAAGACAGTGAAAGTAAAGATTGTTCTGGAGCAGCTGGTGAGATATATCTTGAGAAATTTCTTTGTGCCAGAGTAAGGAGACCCATCTCCTTACTCTGGCAGTGAATCAGATAGTGATTCAAGACAATTCATTGATGGTGGTAAAGATTGTCCTGGAGCAGCTGATATGACAACACGCAAAAATATCCTGATCCTATGAGGTTGAAGATGGAAGCACTGAAAAAAAATCATTATTAATGAAATTAATTTTTATAGTTTGTCTGTAGATTGACATAGACATATATACATAAAGAGAGGAATAGACTTGAATAGAAAGATAGACAGGTCTGGTTAGTCACTCAATAGAAACCGTCACGTGACCAATGTCTTTTGGCAGCATGCTGTGTTGGGGGTGATCAATTAAAAAATTTGAAAAGGGGTGATCAATGAATGTTACCTCTCTGTAATACTAAAAAGTCTGAATTTTCAAAAAACAAACATGAATGCTGCCAGACACAAACTAAGGGACAAATTTAGCATAAACTTACATTGTAAATTGAACATCCCATTTTAAGGGGAATGTAATTTACAAAAAACCCTAAACCCTTTTTTCTGGACATAATAAGGAGTAAATGTTAAAATTGGTGTGGCCTGTTCACACGATACATACATAACCAGCCAGCAAGACCAATTTAAAAACTGAAGAAACCTATTTTGACATTTTTGGTGACAGTTTTGGCTGATGGTTTCTATTAGAAATGTGTGCAAAATCATTTAGCTCTCTTTCTCTCTAGATTTTCATCTAAAACTACCAGTATTATTCATATCATTTTACCTAGATATATACACATGTAGAATAATCATCTTGTACATGTTCTGCCAACGTCTCCTCGTTGGGTTGTACCTTTACAGGAGCGAACATTCTGTGAAGGGAAATAAGCTCACCCACATGGCGGGAGAGAAAGATGACAAAATTTATTATTTTCAATTGAAAATATGGGTTCGTTTTATTCCCATTGCTAGCTTTGATTCCGGGCCGGTTCGCAGATCACTTTGAGGCATTGAATTCTGCTTCAGTTAAAATTCTAAACGTATGGTCACTTTACATTAGTTAAAGAATCAAGGCGCCTGGTTTCCTCCTCATTCCTTCACCCTGACAGGTGAAGCGGGAAGCCCCTCGCTCGTTGACCTGTCGCCCGATTTCAAATCACGGCAACCCTCAAACCACTGTGGTTGGTCGAACGTATTTTCTTTGTTCTGACTTTGTCAGCCGTTTGACCTATTTTCTAGCCCTGGTAATATGATACAGTGTTTTGGTCACATACATATTATTATCTCCAAACAACTACACTCAAATGTAGATAGACATATATTCCAAGTTGAACTTGGACAAGTATAGAACCAAATGAGGGGATTTAGGGAAGATTGTGTTGTGCCAATTTTCCAAGTGTAGAACGCAGGCCTGCTTTGAAAATTATCAATCTAAATTGAGGCTTTTCAAACTTGGTGCAGTAACCGACCACTGGCACCAGTGGGAAATAGGCGATTACTTCAATCACCAAGCAGATCTCCCCATCCAGGGAGTTTTATATTTATATATATATTAGTGATACTAGGAAAAGACAATGTGGAGACTATAATTTGCAAGACATTTATTTAATAACTTAACATGTCTTGGGGAAAATCTGGTGGTAAATCTTGAGAGAGTGTTTGTGTGTGACTAGAATTTATCAGCAGTTTGGCAGTGGGTTGACCTCAGTGTACATTTCATATTCCATATATATTAGTATATATACAGTATCGTCCATAAATAAGTACACCTCTGTCATTTAATTTTCTTCTAAACCACAAATAGCAGAATTTTATTATTTCTAGTGGAACATTACACAATCAAAACGGATATTATCAGGTATTATTTATGATCAAACTCTACAGCATTGACATTCTGTTGCCAAATGGCCCAAAAGGTTAATTTAATCCCAAACTGACCTCTGACAATTCTGCGTAAAAAAATGGTTGAAATTTATCACCTACCCAATAGAATTTGACCTTATCAGCTCCACCATTAGTGAGGTCCCCAAAACTTGGGGAAAATCTGGTGGTAAATCTTTCTGTCTTGAGAGAGTGTGTGTGTTTGTATTGCTAGATTTTATCAGCAGTTTGGCATTACACCTGGTTATATTATGCTATAAATTGCTTTAGTTGGCTTGAAATGACCAGAAAAGACCTCAGATGACCTCGATTGACCACCAAGATAAAGCTCTCATTGCCTATAAGTTTTGCCATGTAAAGATGAACACCTATGCCAAATTTCTGCATCCTTAGTGCAAGAATTTTGGCCAACAACTAGAAATGACTAGAAATTACATATGGTGCCCTCGAATGACCCCATTCCCAAATACTTTGGAAGTGAACAAATTAACTACTAGGAAAATTGGCTAGAAATGTCAACAAATGACCTCAGGTGCATATACAGTTGTTGATATAACTGAGGTCAAATCCGCATTGCCTATGATATTTGCCATGAAAGGACATACCCCTATGCCAAATTGAGTAGAAATGACAAGATGGAGCAAAATGATCTCTAGTGACCTTGGATGAAATCCAAGGTCAACCATGTTTAGTCTGTTACCTTCAACATGAGAGGATCTTCCCATAAGCAAAAATTCAGCATGCTTGGTGTGAAATTGTGGCCCACAAGTTTGAAAATTGGTTAGAAATTACCTCTTGTGACCTCGAGTGACCTCTGAGATCAAAATCACAATGCATATGAGTTTCAACATGGAAAGCTTTACCCCTATGCCTAATTTCAGTTTCATAGGCGCAAAATTGTGGCCAAACAATTGGAAAATTGTTATAAAATGCCCAGAAATGACCTCTGGTGACCCTGAATGACCTCAGAGGTCAACCTTACATATATTGAGATCTTTTCTTTGAGATGTGGAAAGTTCACTTCTTCTATCTTCTACATGCAGAATATTAGGTCAATAGGGCTTGTAGTTTTTGTAGAGAAGATGCATGGACAAATAAACAAACAAACAAACAAACAAACAGAGTTCTCAAATATTAGTATAGATGAATATATACATGGTAAATATATGCATACACAGTTGTTCATATAAGTATACTTATCAATCTGCAGATATACACATAATGTGTCTGTATATATTTGTCTTCACATATTTTCTATGCGTATATATGTATATATACATACATACATATAAACATACATATATATATATATATATATATATGCACACACACACGTTATATATATATATTCACATTCACATACATGTAATATGTGTGAAGAGAAAGATAAATGTTCCATGTTTAGTAGATAAATAATTAATCCTAACCTGCTCTGTATGCATTCAGTTGTATTCTTTATATCTTTATCGAGAGACAAGGACACGTATGCTTAGTGTAGACTTGCCTCTGTCAATATTTCTGCAACTCGTAAACACAGCAGAGAAATGAGCAGACTTCATGTCACGTCTGTTAGGCTGAGCTGAAGTTACCATGACAACATCACAACTTAATATTTCTTAGATTCAGTGGGATGAGATGATTCATGGTTGTTCGCTGTGTATCACAGAATCTGTTAAGTATATACTTATACCTCAGTTTTTAGTATTTTTTAATATTCCTTTATATATATGAGCAGAACAACATGTTAAAAATATGTTGATGTCACAGTATAATCTTTTTTATATGAATCTGAAGATTGCCTATTGTATATAAGTATTCAGCCATTTAATAATAATGAAAAAATAGCCTACCTAGGGCAATGTGCCTTGGTCCACTTCAAAGTACTCTCCTTGTGACTTCACACACTTATCCCAGTATCTGCTTTTCAAAACAATCTGCAAAATCCCCTTTCAGGATCACCATCAGCTGCTTCTTTGCATTTACCTTAATCTCGCACACAGTCTGAAATCTCTTTGGGAAAAGCCAGAAGTTGCAGGGAGATGAATCTAGGCTGTAGGGAATGGGGGTCTGACAGACCTGGGTGATGCGATTTTTTGCCAAAAAACTTGCACAAGATATGAAGAATGGCAGGCTCGTTCATTGTGAATGCAATGGTCACACAGTACACAAGCTCACTCAATGGTATCTCACTGCTGACAGAGTAACCCCACAGGAGAGTGACTGTTCATGCATGCATAGTATGGTCCTCTCTGATTGGTTGCCAAGTTACAAGGTTCTCAAGATATTCAAAATGTCTGGATACTGTCTAGCAGAACTTACAGAAATTTAGGAATAGAACACACAGTTACTTATAATATTTGATTATAAAAAAAATATTATAATATCTTCACTAGAAGCAAAACCCCCTCTGATGACTGCCAACGGAGTAACCCTACAGGAGAGTGTCTGTTCACACATGTGCAGGAACTTCTGCTTTGTTGCTAAGTTACATCTAGGCCGCATAATGGGTTCTCAAGATATTCAAAATGGCTGGATATTGTCTAGACTGAACTCACATACCAGCAAAACATGCTGAAATTTAGGAATAACAATGCACCCGTGTTGTGCACCGTCAAATTACTGTTTTTCTCGGACGTGACATGGACGGCAGATAACAAGGCAATGCGAAAAATAGGTGATATAGGAATTTGATTTATTTGCAGTTTTTATAAACAAAATGAATTACTGTTTGCTACCCTTAAACTTTGTCCTTCCTTTCTCCAGTGGTTTCCCATCATCCTCCCGTCCATTCGTCAACTGTCGCTCATCTTAGTAGCAGCCACACGTTACCAGACTTTACACACCAGCGGTCAGTGGCTAACTCTAAACTGAAGTCACCCCAAACTTCAAAAGTTTCCCTTTGCTTCCTCTCAGCCAATCAATGCACAACAAATCCACACATTGTCCAAAGCTCTGCCACACCCAAGTTGACCTAAATTCCGAGGAGATTTTCCAACCAAAGTTTCTCCAATCACTTTGGCTTTTTTTTGTACTACCACACAGAAAGGCTTTATCTCTATTACCTATCCACCTACCAGATCGCTCTGCTACAATAGAACATACATTAACTTATGATTTTTGATTATCCCAAAATTTATTTAGACTTTAAATTTGTAGATGGTGGTCTGTGATTTGGATTGATAGGAGAGCCATTGGATTAAAAGCGGTATTGTTTGAATTTCTCTGAAACTGCATATAAAACAACTGATGAAGCTCCGAATTTAAATATACTTGAAGTTTTAATGTATAATATAT
>VCCN01002162.1:11700033-11716550 GCA_006491835.1 Architeuthis dux | reverse complement strand
TACCTGTCCTAGATAGATGTATTCATCAACCTCTTCTAGAGGGGGTCTCTATCTTTATGACCTTGTTTGGAGACATTATCGTTGAACATTACTTTTGTCTTTGTTCTGTTCATCTTTAAGCCTACTTTTCTACTTTCCCTATTTAGATCAGTTAACATGTTTTTTAATTCTTTGAATGCTTCCGATGTTATGGACAATGCTTCATCTAATGAAAGATTCAAGTTAATCTATTTATATAATGAACAATGTGACTTTTTCTGTTCCTTTATCCATGACAATGGAGTCTTCCACTTGAAGGCAACAATTCTGCTGATAAAAATATCTCTTACCAACATTTGAAACAATGGACTCTTCCACCGAAACAAGTTCAGTAGTTTCTTTTCTAAACAAATTATCTCATAGAAATTCAAATATATCTGTGAATTTTTTCATGAGGAATAGCAAGTATTACTAATAAAACAACCATGCTTCAGATGCAAAATAGATGGAGCTCCATACCATTTACCATACTTCCTGGAGTTGAGTATACTCTGGCCTCAAGGATACACCAAAAAACAATAAAATTAAGGTCTTAGCACTGTCACCTACCTTACCAAGATGTTTTGTTGGTGGCTTAGTGGATCCTCTTGGCCACTTATAGTTGTATCTTCTCTTTTCCTCTTACAATACGGAGACACGATAAGTTTAAAATGGTGAGTAAGTGTTTGATTATGATATTCTCGTTATTTTAAGATTTACTGGTAAACTCTTTTAACATATCACAGTTTTATTTCTTTTGTCACTTAATAATGTTTCTTTAATGTCAAGGTGGTTTGAGGAGAGTAAAAATACCTGTCAGAATCTCCATACAATTTAAGAGTATTACCTATTTAATATTTACCATATTTCCTGGAGTTGAGCATACTCCAGCCTCAACAATTACACCCAAATTTTGACTTGTAAAATTTTGAAGAAAAAAACCAATAAAATTAAGGTCTCAGCACTTTCACCTTACTTGTCACTTAATAATGTTTCTTTAATGTCAAGGTCCTTTGAGGAGAGTGAAAATATCGTTAATATTGATATATAACATCTAAATTACTACTAGGCCATTGGCTTGTCAGTATGGGAATGCTTGTGATTAGATATATATTTTAAAAAATTATTTATGGTACTTTTGTTTATTTACTATTTTATATTGCGTATAATTTATACACTTCATTCAGAGGGCATATAATGGGGTTCAGATAGCATAGATTACCTTCCTCTGGGATTAAGGTAGGCTTATGAAAAAGTAACCATTGTCCCGTAGGACACAGGGTAAATATTCAAAACTTATTTCAGGAAAAAAAATAGCGTCTTTTATGCCAGGAAATATGGTAGATTTGTTAAAACTTTTGTGATAAAAGTAACAAAAGGACCGAGGATCTAATCACCACTAAAAATGGATCATGTGTAATAATGAAAATATGTCAGAATCTCCAAACAATTTAACAGTATAGGTTGAGTACCCCTTATCCGAAACTCTGAAAAACAAAATATTCTTTTTAAAAGCCAACATGACATCACAAGTGGAAAATTCCACATCTGACTTCAATGTAGTATGATTCAAAGACGAGAGACAAGGCCGATTTCAAAGGCATTTAACTCATTCTAACTAAAGCTTGGCTATCTTTGTGTAACTATAGTTTTACATTTCTAAAAATGTAAAACTATATTTACATCACAAACGGTGAAAGATGGAACAAGTCCCAATCAAAACAAATTATTGTCACTGCCAGACCTACTTGCATGATATGATCATGAGGATAAAGTTCATCCTTTATAGTCAAAGATGGCCATGGCTTGGTTTCTGTATTTTTTGCTTATTCTCTCATCGTTACAAAGACATTGTTTAACATGTCAAAAAAGGCAGCAAATACCCCCATGACTTTATCTTATTATGTATATGTAAATATTCCAAAATCTGAAAACATCCAAAATCCAAAACACTTCTGGTCCCAGGCATTTCAGATAAGAGATACTCAACTTTTATTACCTGTTTAATATTTAGTAAGACTGTAAGGAAGAACATCAAGCATAAACAAGACAAGGACAAGAAAAAGACAATTGGTTGGATACTAATACACTCACTTTATTTATAAGTGCTCCACAGGGTACAGGGTACATGCGATTGACAAATATAATGGAAGATTCTGTCTGCAGAAATTGTATTAAAAGAAAAAGAGCAGCAGGCCTTCACGTTGTTTATTTATATTTATTTAATTTTAGTAGGCATCCTTTTATATTTTGGGATAGATTAACAAAGCTTAGAGAGGGTCAAGAAATCACTTGAGAATACACTGGGGCCATCACAATGGTCATAATTGTTGTATAAAAACTGGAACATTTTGCAGAATAAAAGTCAGATATTTGTAGGGAAAAAAAGCAAAAATTATATATGAGAAACTTACTTTGCTGTGGTCTAATAAGAAGCCAGGAACCCTAAAGGAAAACTAAATGTTAGGATAAATTTTGTTTTCATATTATAAAAGTTGATTATTCATAAAGTTCCATTTAGCATATGGTTGCCATACATCATGTCCTCCATTTACGTCTCAAAATCTTAATCTGGAAGGAATTCTAAAATTCTTCCAAAGTCCAGAATTTCAGCTTACATCATTTTCTCTTAGCAGTTTTAGTGCTAGCATGTAGTGTAATGTACTGCTTTTTCTTGTTCTTCAGCTATATGCATTACATTTTTCATGTTGCTATTACAGCCATAAATCTTTTCTTATGGCTTTTTTCACACTGTAGCATTTGTTTTTCTTGCCCTGCATCGAAAGTATTTTAGCAATTTTCAACCATAGCATAGCCACTGTCATTTTATTATTTATGCGTGTTGACAACTATGACAGTGACCGCAAACATTTCTTTTGAATGAGTGACCAAAAATGTCCTTTTCTTTGAACGGTCAGATATGGCAACCTGGATTTAGTATTTCCTTGAATTGGAAACAGATTTTAACAAATTTTTCTGACATCAAGTAAAAAGATAATCTCAATTTCATGAGGTGTACATACATACATACACTATTTATTTATTTATATATATATATATGTATGTATGTATATCCAAGTTGTCTTAGGCACCCCTGGTTCAACTTGGAATACCTACACCAGAAAAGAGAAAATATATAAAGAGGCTCTAAGATCGAGCAGAGGCTGCATCTGTATGGATCTGGTATTCAAATACTGTGACAGAGAACCAACAAATCTTAGTGATGTGTGCTGCAGAATAGTTGGGATGTTATTTAAACTATGCCTGATCCCAGCATCATCATCTGAGCAAAGAGTTGTTGGAGGCACTACTGCTGCTGTTTTCGAAGCAGTAGCTGAATGAAATTATTTATGATCCAATAGAATGCCATAGTAATTTCAAATTACTTCTTAACACATTCACTGCTTGGATAGCGCAACATAATGTCTTCTGCTCAGGGCTGCAAGGCATAAACTGAGTCTAGTGCGTGCGTTGCCATGGTTATTTATATTGTCTTAAATAAAACCATGGAATGGATGTACATGTGTGTCAGAGGCAATACACAACATGCCGCAAAACGCACATGTGCGTCGTGTATCAGTGAATGTGTGAATTTCTTCTTTTCTTATAAAGATGAGCTTTTTTTATGTCTGTTTTGTGTATATAAATTTGTATGTTATGCAATAGGAACTTATTTTTATGTGGTTTTTTAATATTTTTATATTACTTTTAAAGATTTTCTTTGTATAGATTAATTAGATTAACCTTAAAGATACTTCAGAATTAATTCAATAATATTGGTTAAAACATGCTCAGTAATGATTCCTGTGGAGATTATAGTTTTTATTTTTATTTTATTTTTTAACAACCTATCTACAAGTATGTTCTATTTATTCCTAAATTTCTGCCATGAACCTGAAGTGAACTCTCTGCTAATCTTGAAGATGTCATAAATGTTTAACAATATAATAAAAACAACATGTTTTCAAGAACTGCTCAGAGGAGAATCTTTAAGAAAGTGTATTATAAATGTATGCAGATGAGTCTATTGAGAACTCTAATGAATGGAAGTAAAATGTTTTGCTCTTATGGCAGTAAATCAATTCTTAGTAATCTTTCAGGAAAACATTTGATTTTCTATGTAGTCTTTAATATCAAAATTTAAACATACTTTTATCCTTCTTAATAACAAAGTATAACAGGTTTTTATAGAATTGGAGAGACTTCTAATTTTGACAGTTATGGAATTGAAAACAGTTGTGAATTTAAAGAAAATGATCTACTCATAAAATAAGCCACATGACTGGTGATATTTTTTGCCAAGGGAGATAACTATTAAATGCTAATTATAGAGCAGTCTCCCTTACTAATTTATTAATTTATTTATATTTTTTTTGAAAATGCGTAAAATATCTGGGTTCATTCTGGTTGAACATAAACAAGAAAATATAGAGCAACATAATGTTTTTGATATTCTTTAAGTTTAGCACAATTTCGAAATTATTCAAATACAGCCGTCATTTTTTGACGGCATGGGTTATTTGTTAATTTTCATGTTAAAGAAAATCTAGCATAGAAGTATTGCATTCTGGGAAGATTTATTAATATGAAGTATTAGAGAGGTGAATCAGTTAAACTACTCATTATTAAAAGGGATTAGCATAGATTATCTGATATTTTTTATTTATGAATTGAAAGCTTTTGATGTAAAAAACTGGATATATTTGGCAGAGAAACTACTGTTCTTTCTTCTATGCTAGATTTTTTTTATATCTGTTTCAAGTGATCTATCTTTCTCTCTAGAAATTCTTGTATCTGCTTTGATATTCCATTAGAATTAGGGAGAGGGGATGACCATTGTAAACCCTAGTGAATATTCCTAATGAGCCCTTATATTGATGATGATGATGATAATAATGATAATAATAATAATTTAATAATAATAATAACAACAACAATCATCTTGGCTCTGTTGGTGTTTGGTTCTATTTCAGTTTTATTATTATTATAATTATAATTATTATTATTACTGCTGTTATCAAGAATTAACTTTTCAGGAAAAAATAATAAAAAAACATACATAATGCCAGTAAACTTTGGAAAGGAGAAAAAATGTGAAGAATTGTATGAATTTTGGCCTAAGCAATACAAAAGAAAAAAATTTTTCTTCAAGACAATATGACATACATACAATAGTGGTGGCATAGGTATTTGTATCTAAGATCAACAGATGATAGACTCTGTGGAATAAAAACATTCATCCATTTTTTAAGTACATTTTCCGTGCATTTTATGAGGGAAAACATAGTTCTTCTTCTTTTTTTTCTTTTTTTAGTTCTTTAAAAACACACAGTCCATAGCTATCAATTTTGAACTTTTCTTTTGAAATGTATATACAAGTATACACACACACATTTATTGTATTTTTTCATTATTCTTTCAATGTGTGTATGTTCAAGAAACATGTATTTTCCAAGGTTTTTTTTCTTTTGTGTTGAAGAAGAAAAAATGAATGAAAGAAAGGAAAGAAAAAATATTGTCAACGGTAATATAAATAACAATGGCCATATATACTTATGTAGACAGCTGGTTGGATAAATTTGCCATTTGTATATATAAAAAACGATTTGCTTTATATAATACAGAATTTTTTTCAGTGAATGAAGTTTCTTGCTTCGTAATACGACTAATTTGTGTTGTAGAAAAAACAGCAACAAAGTTGCAAGGATGATCACAACAGGCACGGATCCAGGGGGTCTGCTTCCCACTCCCTGTTTGGGCAAAGCACAATTAGATTTTTTCTTTTAAATATCTAGATAAAGAAATTTTTATAAATAAAAACCCCAAATAATAACCTTAAAAACAAAAATGTATTACACTACTTTTTATTAAATTTGAGTTTTTACCTCGTTCTAATTTTAGTCATCCTAAAACTAGTCAAATTTAATAAAAAGTGGTGTTTTACAATACTTCATCCAATAATAATAAAGATTGATCTAAAAATTTATTAGTTTGTTTTTCATTTAACATAAGTAAAATGTCTTCTGTATTATTCTTTATACATTTTTCTTTTATTGGCTCTGTGGTAAATTTCTTTGATACATTTTTTTACTTTACTCTTTTGTCAATTTTAAATAATGCTAAAAAGCTTCAACTCAAAGGTAAGTGAAAAATGCCAGATCACATATTACTTTCTTGTTTTTGATGTTTGAAATTTGTTTTCTTTTTCACATATTTATTTGTAAAAATAATTTGGACCCCCTGCTCAAAATCCTGGATCCGCCCTTGTAATTTGTGTTTTGCGAGGAAAATCACAAGGTTGGCCTAAAACTTTTTTTAAAAATATTTTTCAGTTTGATCACAAACTGTACTCTCATTCAGTTTTATTTTTTAAAATCATATTTTGACTGGTACATTCTCTGCTCATCTTCAGATGTAACAGTATCACAAACCATGCATTATTTGAATGGGCTGTTTTAGTACCTCGTTTTGATTTTAAGGTTGGTGTTGTCTCCATCTTGGTCACTTTTCTGTGGCTACGGTTGTTTCTCAATATGAATTATGGTGTGCAGAACCGGCTCAAGATACCGGCAACATGGGTATTCCCCCTGGGCACCAAGTGCCAGGGGGTGCCTGACATGTGTCTGAGACAGTAGTACTTTTCAAGTACAAATGGAAAAATGGGAAAATGAATAAATTAAACACAATAAAAACAACCAAAATAAGAAGATTGTTGTAAGTAACATATAAATGTATGTCATGTAACATGATGCACCTGTTCTGTTGTTGTAGATGTGTTTGAAACAAAAACGTGTAAAGATAGTTATTTGTCAGTAATGTAAATGGACACTCTCCTTGTTATAATAATGAATCTGTTAATTTCATCAAATGATGATCCCAAACTCTGATGCTGTGTCAGAACTGTTTTCTTTTACCTGATTATTGTAATAAACTTTTTATTCCTAAATATTTATTTTTCTCAAACATGAATAAATAAATAATACTAAACTTTAAAGGGCACCAAAGTTCAGCTTGCTCGGGGCACAAGGAACCTTAGGGTCAGCCCTAATGGTGTGTATCTCCTCATATGAAAGGCTCTGTATGAATTCCAGAGAAAAAACTCTTTAATTTTCTGTAGTACATACATATATATTTTAATCTGAATAAAGTAATGGCATACATATATATATATCTAAGTAAAGATAAGTATTAGTTTACAGTTTTGTTGCTTGCCGCTAAAAAAATGGCATCTTTTATCATAGCATCAAATAAAATACATGATGAGAATGCATTTTTTTAGATTCTCTAAGGTTTATTATTATGTTGATGGTGGCAGTGGTATTAGTCGTTGTCAATAGTTTTGCTATTGTCACAAGAATAAGCAATATTGTCTGTATTGCAGCGATTATGATTGTAGTTATTGCTTCTAATGTTGAGTTGTTTATTAACATCATAAACATTATCAGTAGTTATGGACCTTTATGTGTTTTACTTATCTTAAACATTACAAAAAATGTGTGCAGGATATAGAAATCTTGCCCAAAGTATAGATGCCTGCTCATAGTAGCAACAGAAGTTCTGTGATTTTACTCTTGGTTTCTTTCTGCATGACCTTTGTTTGTTAACATATTTAGATTACTGAATTATAGGAATTTTTCAACCTGTTTGCTGCCATTGGACAAGATAACTCAACAGGTCATCAGTCCAGTGCCACGTGTAAGATATAGCTCTGTTCTGTAGAATGCTTCTGTTTTGCATAAAAATCTTGGTAAAAATATGCCCTCCTTGACTTCCGAATCCATGTAATTCAGAAGTTAATTGAAGATAACCATGTCCATTGAGCTTGTCTCACAGGAGGTTGACTAACAAAGAGATATTTCCTCCAACAGCTAAGAAAGAAAACCCCACTAGAAAGTGTAAAGTATGTTTACAAAATGCAATAATGTGAGAGAGTAGATATGAATATACTGAATGTAAGGTGGCTTTATGTATAGATCCATGTTTTAAGATATTTCATACTTGTTTAAATCATAAAAATATTTTATTTTAACACATTTATGTATATATTACATTTATTATATATTCTGTTGTATATGTATATATATATATATGTATGTAAAGCAGAATTTAGTTGATTTGTATAAATATAAAACTGTTTTAAACATGCAACGAGGACTTTCTATTTTAATCAATTTCTTAAGAGAAAAACCTGGCACAGGTGTTACAATGTTAAAAATATACTTGGCAGCAAACAGGTTTAAATGCTAATTAAGCTAAATAATTATTTTCTGAAGCATAGGTTGAGGAGTTGTAATTTGAACCAACCCTATTTAATTTTCTCTATAACTTTTTAAAAGAATCATTAACATTCCAAATGTTGTATGGATAATTGAATCTCTTCCTCTTGTCTTTGATGTGCTCAACATAATGTTTTCAGCTGATCTATTCTTCAGCCCTTGTCAGATGTATAATACTAGAAAAGAAGCAAACCTTTCTTTGCCATAGTTGGCTGGAGATTATACACCTAATGAGGGCTGAAGAATTGATCGATTGAAACATTGTGTTGACAGCATCAAGAATGCAAAGAAAAGTTGCAATTCTTATGTTTATTTATTTTGAACAGATTAAATCCCTTTCCTGATTTTGAGTTTTCAAATAAATTAAACATGATTAATTATAATAAAGCATTCTCTTCTTGCTTTCTAATACCACATGCCATACGTATCTATAGCTCTCTATCTCTCTCACACGCATATATATATATATATTTATTTTAGACTGAATCTGTTTTGTAATTTTAAAGGCTTTAAAAAGGTCAATACACAGAATTGTTATGCTGGATTATCACTAAAAAGTGATTTTCTTTTTTCTTTTTCTCTTTTTCGTTGTAACTTTCATCTTTTTTTGTGATTGGGGTCTTTCTTTCATTTTTATTCAAACTTCAATTTCCAGTAAAATCATTACCAATAATTTAATTTAGAAAGATCCCAAACTGTTGCAGAAAATCTTTTTTTAAAAAATTTCTAAATTTTGTTTTAATTTGTAGAAATGTTTAAGTGGCCTCAATTAACAAATAAGCACATGAATATACGTAGATATTGTCATGCTCCCAAATTGACTGTTAATGCTTTGAGCTTGTCATTTGAAAGCTCAGTGCAAGAATTGGCCTCTAATTTATAATTCAACTGGGGCGGGGAACGAACTTACACCTTCACTTCAGCATGCAAGCACTGTACGCCTTATTTTTTCATTTCTGAATCATTTTTGCCAAGTTTTCAAATAATTCTGTGGAGTACCTATTTGAATTCAATCATCACCTCTGGATTACTTGCCAAAACTCTCTCTACAACCATTAAGAATAACTGATAATATAGAATCAAGAGACCACCCTACCCTTTTCTAAGCTGATATACTAAACAATACATATACATATCTGCAATGTTAATGTCTGTGAAGTGTCAACTTTATTATTGTCAGTTTTGTTTACGATTTAAAATTGTTTACTAAAATAACCAGGAAAAAGATAATTTTTTTAAATTGAAATTAACAATTCACACTAGGTTCATTTTTTTTTTAACAACAACAATATTTATAATATTCAACCAAAAAAACAAGAACACACGGGAAAATTGGAAGTAATTATACATGCATTAATTTAAAAATTATTATTAGTAGAATTATTATAAAATATTACAATAAATATAAAGATAAATACAGATAAAATCATAGAAGGAAACTGTATGATATTTCTGTTTTGTTTATGCAGTAATGTCAGTGTTTTTTTTTTAAAGGGTCATGTGTTCCTTTTTAAAAAATTCTTATTACTAACTGAATTAATTTTATTTTGTATATATATGTTAAAAGACCATTTCAGGCTGTGAGATGGGGGAGACTGGAAAGAAAAAAGAGAGCAAGAAACCATTATGCTTTTGAAGGGGAAAGTATCCCATAATACTCTGCATTTCTGTAGCTCTCCAGTTTTTCTTAATTATTGAAAACAACAACAACAACCCTAAAAAACAACTGTTTCTCATAACCCCCATACAAATTATGAAGAAGAGAGAAACATATGAGAATATATATTCCCAAACAGTTTCTTTTCCTTTTCACTAAAGAGGGAGATTAACATTGTAAGTAAGGAAGTAGTAGTAGTAGTAGTGGTGGTGGTTCAATTTTTGCATTTTTTTAGCACATTTTTGCTTTTAAATTTTAATTCCAGTCCATGCATACCAATTAGATGTCATGTAGAAGCAAGTGAAAGCAAACATTTGTTTGTTGCTTAAAATTTAATTTTATCTGGGGGAAAGGAAGATCTTGTTGTTTTTCTTTCTCACTGACTTGATTTTTTCCAATCTCAATGTCCATCTGACACCTCAGCCTTTGAGTTAAGAAAAAAATTTGAATAATATTATTAATATTCCAATTTTCATTAAAAGAGAATTTTAAAAAAAAATTCGAAGTGCAGTTCAATCCTCGTGTGCTTCGATTATGGAAAGAGTTTGTAAGAAATAACATGATAAATTTTTAGAAAATAATAATCAAAGAAGACAATGTTTGAAAGATGAAATATCTGATATTTCATTTAACTAAATTATCCCAATCACACTGATGCATTAACAACATCCACACATATACATATTTTGTTTAAAATCATTTTAGAACCTAAATATATATATATATATATATATATATATAAGTGGTAGAGGTAATTTGACAATGTGGAAATGAAAGATTGAGAAAAGCGTGTTACGTCTCAAACATATTCATTATCATGAAGATAAGACTTTATGCATTTTATCGTGCAACCGACGTCATCAGAAGAAGTTTTAACAATGCGGGAGTGAAACAGTCGAATGAAGTGAAAAATATTTCAGTTGATCCTTCTTTCTTCTTTCACACTCCTTTCTTTCTTCTTCACCAGAACAACACCAACATAAGATTTTTCACTTCATTCGCCTGTTTCACTCCCGAGATGAAAGATTGCACAGTACATTTTCTGCATTGTTCAAACCTCTTCTGATGGTGAAATGCATAAAGGCTTATCTTCATGATAATAAATATGTTTAAGATGTAATATGCTTTTCTCAATCTTTCATTTCCACATTGTCAAATTATCTCTACCATTCTGTCGGATTATATCCACGTAACAAACATATATATAAGTTTAAGGTCTTATGTAAGCACACACATATGGTACACTATGATGCTCACATACATGTGCACACACACACATATATATATATGTATATGTATGTATGGTGAAAATAATTTTATCTATTGTTTCCCCAATGCATATAGACATGCACACACATATACATACTTTGTTTAAATTCATTTTAGAACCTATATATATATAAGTTTAAGGTCTTATGTAAGCACTCACATATGGTACACTATGATGCTCATATATATGTGCACACACACATGTATATGTATATATGGTCAAAATAATTTTATCTATAGCTTCCCCAATGCATATAGACACGCACACACCGGATTTGTCTTTAAACTAAATATATTTTTGATTTTAATCTTAAGATAATTGTATCTATTAATAAATGGCCATGTACAGGAAATGTCCATAAACCAAATTTTCTAAGTAATCCATTTTGTTTTTGTTGTTGTCAGCTTATGTTTTTTGTCTGAGATCAAGTGACAAATGAACACTTATTCTTTTTTAATTTAAAAAAAATCATCCTTAAACGACTTGCAAGAGCAGCAAAATAAAAAAAACAGAAAAACACTTCCAAGTTTGTAATTGGAGCATTAACTTTGAATTATGCTTTTGAAGGGGAAAGTATCCCATAATGCTCTGCATTTCAGTTGCTTTCCAGTTTCTCCTCTTACCTTAATTATTGAAAAGAATAACAACAATAACAATTAAAAAAAACAACTGTCTCCCCTAACCCCCATACAAATTATGATGAAGAAAGAAACATATGAGAATATACATTCCCAAACAGTTTTTTCCTTTTTAATAAAGAGTGAAATTAATATTGTAAGTAAGGAAGTAGCATTAGTAGTGGTGGTGGTGGTGGTGGTGGTGTATAAAGGGTTTGATTTGGTTTTATATTTTTGCATTTTTTAGCACATTTTTTGTTTAAAATTTAAATTTCAGTCCATGCATACATAGTTGCTGGGTTAATAACAATTAGTCCTTTTTTTTCTTCTTTTTTTAAAACTTTTCTTTTTTTCTTTCAAACTCCTTTGTATTGTGTTCTGTTTCACGTTGAGGTACTCTTCAATATCATTATGATAATGTTCGGTGCATATATTCCTGCTCATAGGCTCAGGAACATTAATAAAAGGTATGTACAACATTATCAAAAGAGAAATGTTTTAAAGACAGTTACAGAAGTAAAATCAAATTGGTTTGTCAGGCGTGATTTTTTGTTTTGTTATGTACAAGTTGGAACTGTAGTTTGTCAGAGCACTGTGTCGAATATCGCCATCCCCTTGGTGATATTTTCATCCTGTAAAACACAAAAATAAAACAAATATTTTTTATTCAGATTAAATTTCAAGAAAGAAAAAGATATTTCCTGAAAAGTACAGAGACATGACATACAGTATCACCCATAAATAAGTACACCCCTACCACTTTTTAATAGAAAGTTAATCATCTTCTAAACCAAACATAGCATGATTTTATTATTTCTGGTGGAACATTACACAATCAAAACAAATATTATCAGGTATTATTTATGACCAAACTATACACCATTGAAACTCTGTTGCCAAAAAATGTTTTTTGTAGTGCGGTACTCAATTTTGGATGGCAACATATCCATATTTTTGGCAACAGATTTTCAATGCTGTAGAGTTTGATCATAAATAATACCTGATAATATCCATTTGATTGTGTAATGTTCCACTAGAAATAATGAAATCCTGCTATGTTTAGTTTAGAAGAAAATTAAATTTCTAAAAATTGTGGTAGGGGTGTACTTATTTATAGACAACATTATTTTACATAAAATTGACATTTTATATTAGTTTGATGCAAAATCTCTCAGTGCCAACTTTTGCACAATGTTAGAGAAACCTTAAGGTTTATGCAGCTTTTTAATGACTGTGCAACTAGACAAATGTAATATGTTATTTACAAGCCTTAGGAATAATTCAGAAGTTAGGAAAATGGGTCCCACATGAACCAACAGAAACCTTGGTCAGCATTTAAACACCAATCTTTCTCTTTTTGCACAACAAGAAAAAACATTTTTGAACAAAATAGTCACTGCCCCCAAAAATACATTCATTATGAGAATCCAAAACAAAATGAAGTAGCTCAGTGAGTCGAGACAGTTAAGTAGACCGCCAAGCTGTAGGTTTTTTGTCTGAGTAGCCTTCTCTTCGATGGACTGCCTTAGTTAAAGGGCTCCATCTTGGTATTTGGAATAGTGTCTGAATAATAATGCTATGAATTTATATGAATAAAAGATTTTAGCAAAAAAGTTCTGGAAACTTTTATATTGACCTGCAGATATACACATTGACAATTTCTCGATTGTGATCACACAGGAAATTGGAGAACCCAAAAAAGCCACAACCAGAGGCGAACTAGAAAAATCTGGTAATGGCGGACCACATCTGGAGAGAGAAAGTTGAACACTACTCTCTTTGGGAAGAAGTCAAGATAATAGAGAGGGAACGCTGTTGGAGAGTGAGAAAACTCAAAGAAGAGGCCTACATCAACATGTCAGCTAATTATATAAGTCAGACCAGTGTGGAATTCAACTCGATGTGGCTTTTGCTGCTCAACCCGGGCAAGGTATGGGAGTCCTGGCCTAACAAAGAAATGAGTTCAAAACATCTGCATCCTATGTTACAAGCGTTGCTGTTGATGGAAACTTAATATTAATGGAAAAAAGTGTCCCCCTTCTTTACATAAACGTTGAAACGTTGTGTGAACAACAAAAATAACAAGAAAAATGAGTTTGATTTTTCAAAAAATCTCTTTGAATTCTCCAGTCATGTTGGGTGTCTACCATAACATAATAGTTACCACGCACATTTTGCAGGACATTTGTAATGAATTCAATCCTAACTGATTGCTCCAATATTATGACCTTGTGCCAGACCAAGCCAAGCTTAGTATTAGGTTGTTACATATGAAATGTCATTTTTTAATAGTAGGATGAAAGATAATTAAACAACACAAAACAGTAGATATTTAATCAAAATATGAATCATTTGATGCAGAACCCCTTTTCCAGTTATCATCTGAGGATAATATGCCATCTCTTTAAAATTCTTCAGGTTTTGTGCTTGCAAATTCAGTAAAAGCACAAATTATGGCTTCCCTATTATCAAACCATTTTATTACAGGTATGCAGTTCAAAATGCTTGAAAAGATAATAATCTGTATGAGAAATGTCAGGTGAATATGGAGGATACTGCAAGACTTCATATCCTAATTCTCTAAGCTTAGACACAGTCAGCTGTGAGGTTTATGTGGGTCCCATTTTTTCCAACTTTTTAACCTTTCTATTGCCTTGGAATGATGTGATATGGTCTTTGTTGAAGTCCTAAAGTCTCCAGAAACCATTGTTCGTTGGTCATTGGTCACTGCTGTCAACAATTCTTCATCATTAATAACAGGTTTGGGTTTCCCTCAAGGTCTATTATTGGTGTCCATATTTCCAGGCCTAAATTTATTGATCTAATGCTGAATATTTTGCACTGTGGTAGTGTTCCCACCAAATGCTTTGTTGACATTATCAGCAGCATTATGTTCTAATTTGAAATCGTACTTGAAAATTAGTCTAACTTCTTGGGTGGTCACAATTGCTGTTAAAGAAATTACATTAATAAATCTTTCACTTTTAGCATTATTCTCTATAGAAAAAACCCAAACAAACGACATTTCATGTCTAATAACCTAATGAATAACCTTAAACCAATCATGTTTTATAAAAATCATCTTTTTTTAAGCTTAAAAGTTTCAGTGAGCACCTAGAACTTGAATGAGCCCTATTTTAGGAACCAATATCTTTACTGTATGAGACACAACAAATTAATTGAAAATTGAAAAAAATTATGAAAGCCCTCTTAACTATATTTAGTGTAATGTGTACAGAAATAAAGAGCATCTCTTAAATATATATAAGAGTTGTCAACATATATTCATAGCTTGTACATTTTTTGCGAAGCATACATTGTTTTCTGATAATTATTTGTATTTTTCCTTGGGCTTTGGACCGTGGTGAAATGTTCCAACCCCTAAGCTATCACCAGGAACTTCTTCAAGAGTGCTACTTGTTCAATTCTTTGAATGCCAATGTACTTCAGTTCCAAAGATGGAAATAAAGGAAGCAAAAATAGATCTTGGAGTAGGCTTTCTGAATTGATTGAAAAGATTGAAAAATATGAGCGCTGCTTCGGCTATTAGTTTCCAAAGCCAATTTAAACATATATTTTCTGTTGTTCAATGAGATTCTGATTTATTCTCTGAGGCATTTGTCAAAATCAGTCTTCTATCAACTTTAAAATATTCTTCCTTTCCATTTTATCTTATCGAAACTGCTTTGCTGACAATTTTGAATTAACAAAGAGCATTCTTGATTTTCTATTAGAAACCGTCAACCTCATAAAATCAGTTTCTTCAGTTTTCAAGTGAGTCTGGGTGGCTGGCTATCTATGCATGTGTCACACATACAGGCCGCACCAATGGAGCTAGAGGGCTGAAAATTTAGACATTTACTCCTTATTATGTCTAGAAAAAAACTTTTCTTTTAAAACCACCCCCAAAATGAGTGTTTTTAGGGGCATTCAATTTGCAATGTAAGTTTATGCTAAATTGGTCCCTTAGTTTGCAGCATTCACATTTGTTTTTGAAAATTCAGACTGTTTTAGTGATCACTGCCCAACAAAAGGCGAGGGAAGTAACTTATCCATTTATCACGCCTTTTTCCAATTTCTTAATTGATCACCCCAACATGGCATGCTGCCAAAAGACATTGGTCACATGACTGTTTCTATTGAGTGACTAACCAGATCTGTTTTCTTGTATTGTTGGATATTCAACTAATTGGGATTTTCACTGGGATATTGACTATGAAAATCACAACAATACAAGCTCTTTCCGGAAAGTGTTCAGTCATGTAATATTAACAAAAGAAATGTAGGGCAATGGTGCCTTAGTCTCATCCAAAGTACTCCCCTTGGGACCTCATGGACTTATCCCATTGTCCCTTTCAATTTTCAAAACAGTCTGCAAAGTCTTCTTTCGGGATTGCCAACAGTTGCCTTAGAATGTATGTAAAATATATTGATGCAAAAGTTTCCAGCTTTTAAGAAAACTTTTTTAATCATATATATTCATATGATCATTATTCAACCATCAGAGTATCCTCCTTGACTTTCTATGACCTTATTTCACTTGTCTTGTAAGTCATTGCTAGAAGCTTCCATTTGCTCTCTGGTGAGATTGCCATGACAGAAGAATAAGAATAATATCTACATACTCCAAAGTTTGCATTATGCTTTTGAAGGGGAAAGTATCCCATAATGCTCTGCAT
>VCCN01002162.1:11642179-11655003 GCA_006491835.1 Architeuthis dux | reverse complement strand
CCATATTTTCATGCAAATGTCCTTCATTTAGGTCTTGAAATCTTCATCTTGAAGGAATTTTAAAAATCCTTCACAAACCCTCAGAATCAATCATTAAAGCTGCATCAAGGTTACATATCACCAAAGTGTGAGTCGGGCTGTGGCAGGATATCATTGGGAACGTCCTCTTTTTTTTAATGTTCAGATATGGCAACCCTATATTATAATATATTCATATGTATGTCTGGATATGAGATGGAACATAATGAAAAAAACAGACATGTTTGCAAACTAAATACAAAAGAACATTCCGAACATCATAGGATGCTTTCTAGCTACATGCAGAAAAGGCGAGCAATAAAATGAAAAGAAAGCTCAAATATTTTAGAAACAAAAAACCAGCAAATAAAACAATTCTGCCCAAAAGAAAGGAACAAACTTATCAATGCTTCCATTTTACTTTGTTTTGTTTGCATTTCTTTCTGGATTCAGGGGTGGAGATAATTGAAAATGAAATTAAAGTTTACAAGGGACAGAGTAAAGGTAGAAAAAAATGAATCAAAACCAAGACTATATACATATATATATAAATATATATATATTTAAAATGTGTCCAGTGAATTCAACATTTATTGCGCGTAACTACATTGCCTGTAATTTCATTGTCTGGTAAATTTAGCACAGGTTAATTCCATCGTGATGGAATAGATAGACAAAAATGATTTAGACATTATATTTATACACTATTTATACATTATAACCCCACAGGGCTAAAGTTAGGGAAAAGTATGTAATACTAGTCTATACTAATGAAAAAGTACAAATGGAAAAGTATGTAGTACTAGTTTTTCTCTAATGAAAAAGTACAAATGGAAAACTATGTAGTACTAGTCTTTACTAATAAAAAGTACAAATGGAAAACTATGTAGTACTAGTAATTTCTAATGAAAAATTACAAATGGAAAAGTATGTAGTACTAGTATTTACTGATGATGTATTGGCTTGCAATGTAATTACCTTGCAGTGATTTTACCAGGCCATGAAATTATAGGCGCTATATTTACTGCGATGTAATTTCCTGTGATGAATTCAACGTGAATCTATTTTAAAAAATGGCAAATGTCATCATGCAAGTAAAATAAAGCCGCCATTTTAATAGAACTGCAAACCATTCTTTTTTTTTTTTCAAAATTCAGCAGAAAGAGGTTGTCAACAGAGACATAAAAGGCCGAGATACAAAAAAATGCAGACGCAGAAAGGAAATAAATAAATCATATTTAAGCAAAGTAATGTCTGTACTTGAAGCGGATGACCCCAATTAAAAATAAAAACAAACAAACTTGCTTTGAAAATAATTAAAATGGATTTTCAAGATATGAATAAGGCAAAAAATATAAAGCAAGCTGCAATTCTTTTTTAAATCAATTTTTTAATTGAAAAAAAAAAAAATTATAAGCTTTAAGCCAAACTTCAAATAAAGATTATGAAAAAGATTTATTTGCATTCTTTTAAAACTCATTTTCCTTTTTATTTTCATTGCTTCTATTTTTTAAAAGATTTTTTCATGTAGATTGTTTTGCTCTGTACTCCTTAGGGATTTTAATTTTATGGCATGAAATCGAAGACAGCTGTTTTCCAAAATATTTTTATTCACTCTAAAATTTTCCTGATTTTTTATATTGAGATTTTGTTTATAAATGAGATTTGTTCATTTTTTTAAAAAGGTTTTATAGGATTTTGATAAAATTTGATTGAATAGTAATAATCAAATAAAAAGATTTTAAATCTGCTAAATAAAATTATTTAGATGTCAAGAAACTGCTGTCAGTTTAAGTAGGACACTCCCTTGATTATGAATTAAACTTTTCTCTTTTGATATCCAATACTTAGCAATGACTTTTAACACCTTCAGCACCAACTTCTTTTTTTTTTGCTGACTTATGTAAGCAAAGAATAGAACAATGTGTATTCCCCAGAGACTAAAGCATTGCTGGAAAGCAGGTATTAGTAACAGCAATGTATGTATGAAGACAAGGCACGGATTTCAAAAAGGGTGATATTAGCTAATTAACAGTTAAAATAGCGAAAAGGTTCATTATCTCCCTTTGGTGCTGAACGTATTAAAAAGAATTAAATAGACATTTTCTAAAGTTAAAAAAATTCAAAATGGCATTACTTGAGATTCATAAAGATTTTAGGGAAGCCATCAACAGAATTAAGATAAAAAAGTCACAGAGCTAAAGAAAAGAAAATCAATGGACCACAATCTTTGAATAATAAAATCAATTATACTTCCATTTATTAATAAATAAAACTGCAAAACACCTGGTTTATTGTAAAGTTATAAAAAAAAGGCATTAAAGTGACTTTAAAATCTTTGTTCTTATAAATATAGTCAATAAATCTTCTGTTTTTGAGAAGCTGTTTCTCATGCTATCTCACAGGTTTTTACAACCTCATGTTCTTTTTGATGCCAACCCACTTATAAGATTTCTAATTTTATTAGTGAAACAAATTTTTCTATTAATGGGGAATTGATTCCAAGTTAAATAATAAAATTGATAAATGAGTAGAACTTGTAAAAGTAAGTTATATGGTAAAAGCATACATTGAGGGGGTCTCAATTTATTATATAAAAGTTAATGTTTGTCTGTCTGTCTATATTCATATATATTCCAAGTTGCAGGTCACAGTTTTGCACCTAAGAAGCTGAAATTTGGCATAGGGGTACATCTTTTCAAGGTAAAGGATATAGGCTATGTGACTTTTCTGACTGTGAATGTGTGTAGAACAATTCTATTTACAAATTTTACCGAATCTTTTCTTATTTTATTAAAAATAATGTGACTTTTCTGACTGTGAATGTGTGTAGAACAATTTTATTTTCAAATTTTACCGAATCTTTGCTAATTTTATTTTAAAAAAGGGGAGGGAGAGAACTAAGTATAGGAGGAACTTTTTGTTTGAGCTGATAACTGAAATACACACTTTATTACATCAACACCGTTATCTTACTGCTTTCTGATTAATCAAAATAGATCAAGATTAAAGTGAATTGTTTTAGCATTGAACTTTTTTTTTCATTTTAAAGAAAATTTTATCTTAATATTTTATAGCTACTAAAATGCTATTTGTAAATTTCTCCAGCTTTATCATAATCAAAAATTATTCAAGAAGATTAAATAAGTATCATTATTAATTTTTGGCTAGTATTTCTTTCATCTTAATTTTAGTTGCTTCTCATTGCAACTACTCAGACCATTAGGCTGCAATGAAAAGCAATTACAATTATGATGAAAGAAATACTAATAAAAAATTAATAATGATTGACGATGCTTCATCTAATAGAAGAAAAATCAAGTTAATATTGCTTACACAGAAATGCTGGGTGAAATAAATCCCATCCCATTACATGAAGTTATTTCTTATCTTTAATGACAATTAAGTTCAAAACAAAGAGAAAAAATGAATGAAAATTGATCTAATTATGGCAAAGAATATATTTTGCACATTGAATCTTTTTCTTTCTTGCATGATTTAATTAATTGAAGTTTAAAAAATGTAACTGCTACATAAGGTAAAATGAGAGAATGCAAAAAAAAATGTTAAGCAATTGTTATCTACATGACAGTTTATTACTGACTTATATATACCAATATTTTTAATTTGTATCTCAGTTTTTGATGTTTTCACTTCACTGATTTATTCTTTGGCCATCTTCAGGCATATATTAATTTTTTTCTTTCAAAATAAGGAGACTAGGATTTGGTTTAGTATCAAAAAAATAAAAAAGTAACTATCAAGAAAAAACTGACATATGTCTAGTTGTATATAGTGAACTGGGCAGACAACCATTTTATGATATCAGTTTGAAACACTGAAATGGGTTTTGATTATCAGGATACTAAACCAAACTAGAAACCCTCTCTGAAAGAAAAAAAAGTAGATTAATACATACATTTTTGCCTATAAATGAGTACACACCTACCACGTTTTAATAGAAAGTTAATTATCTTCTAAACCTGTTGTATTCTGTCTGAATACTGTAATTCACAGGTTGTATACTGCCACTCAGTATGCATGGGTTTAACGTAGGGTTTGTATTACGTTTACCAAGTCTGACAATAAATGTCCATTCACTAGTTCGACACACAGTCGATAGATTTACAAGTTTCACACCACAAAGGGAATACTGTTTGCTTCGCAAAGGAAGGAATTAAACTCCCAATAGTGTCTTCTATGCAAGCAATTTACAGTCGCCTAACCATGCAACTTTTTTGAGCTGGTCCAAATTACGAGTAGGGGTGATACCCAACAAAACCAAATATAGCTGTATTTTATTATTTCTAATGGAACATTACACAATCAAAACGGATATTATCAGGTATTATTTATGACCAAACTCTACAGCATTGAAAAAAATATGAATATGTTACAGTAAAAAAATGAGTACACCCTTACAAAAAAATATTTTTGCCAACAGAGTTTAAAAGGTGTAGAGTTTGGTCATAAATAATACCTGATAATATCCATTTTGATTGTGTAATGTTCCGCTAGAAATAATAAAATCCTGCTATGTTTGGTTTATAAGGGTGTACTCATTTATGAGTGACACTGTACCTGATAACAGCCAAAGAAAGAATAAGGCAAAAACAGTAAAGAAAAAAAAACTGCAAAATATTAATATATAAAAAAAAATGTCCTGTATTTACCAAAAAAAAAAACAGAGTGAGTAAAAGAGAGATAGAAAAATCTTTTGGAAGCAAGATGACCTGGTAGCATAATTAAGTGAAATTGAAGCACTTATTCATGTTCCCTTTCCTTTTGCACAGACAATTAAAAGAAAATCAAGAAGTATAATAATAATAAGAATAATAAGAAGAAGAATAAGAAGAAGAAGAAGAAGAAGAGATAAAGAAAAAAAACAAAACTGTAAAAATACTGAGCAGTACAATCTCTACACAACAATAATGAGACAATGTAAAAAGGAATACGTCACCGTTGTACGACCGGCAATGCTCTGAAACAAGGAAAGGAAAAAAAAGGGAAAGTTAAGGAACGATTCCAAACATTGAACAGAAACAAACGTGGTCAGCCCAAGATGATGACCAGTAAAAAAGGACAAAAAAGAGCAAGATGGACGTCACTAAAACATTGTCGTCATCGTCATCTTCATCACCATCATCTTCATCATTATCACCATCAGCTGGATAAAACAGGAAGGAAAATAAGAAACAGTATATGTGAATTTATTGAATGAACAGGTGATGAAGAAGAAGAAAAAAGAATTCGAAGAACAACTAGCAAGAGAGGAGAAGGAAAAAAATCTAGAAGATAGAATGATTGGTTGATCTTTTTTAATCTGTTTTCAACTCTAATAAAAAAGTCACAAAAAATATAATAATAATAATAACAACTATAATGCTACTGTTACTAATAAGAACAATAGTAATGCTACCTGCAGTTTTTATTTTTATTTTCCTTCTTTTTTTTTAGGAAGTAGAAATGGTGACAACAACTATTTTAATGCAAAATACAATGTTCAAGTAAAACATGAAGTTATGAATTATTATACAGATTTACTTTGACCAGTGTCCTCATCTTGGTTGTTATAGTCACAATGTGTCGGCCATTGTACCTTATGGCCTTCTTCATGTGTCTGTTATAGTTAATAATTTTCTGGGAATTTTGAACCAAAACCTTTATTCGATCCATGGGGGTATATTGTTCTCATTCCACTGTCCATGCCAGAAGATATCTCAAATCAGTTAATCAGAAGGTTACCGACAATGACAGACACCTGAAGAAGGTCGGAGGCTACTACAGTTGAAATGTTGTGACTATAACAACCAAGATGAGGACAATGGTCTGAGTAAATGTTGGATATTTAGGCAGCCGTGGGCAGGGGTCACAGATTTGACCCCCACAGATGTTGAAACTTATATACAGGATATCGACGAAACCCCAAACTGCATGGTGTCAGGAACCGGAAGACAGACCAGGTGTTGAAAAGTCATAAACAGGATATTGACCCTGACTGAAGATGGCGGGCTGTAAAATCAGTGTGGACATTCAAACCTGATAAAAGCGACACAGAGCACCCTCAGAAGCCGGGGAGAGGCAGAGAGCAGTTGGGCCTGGGAGTGCGGGGCCAGTTTCCCTGTTGGGAACAGTCTGTCGTCTTTCATTATCTATCTCCCACTCTTCATTCTCCGCCACAACATGATGTATCTTATTCAATAAAAAAATATATCCTCATATTTTTATAAACCAAGTTTTGAGTCTTCCTTTCTCTCCAAGTTCAGGATTTTCTTCCTGCGGACCAAGATGGCTATACAACATTAATAAGTGTATAATAATGACAATTCCTCTTCTCAAAAATTCAGACAAAAATCATGAAGTTATGAAGTCCAGTTCAAAACATCAATTTGATAAAAGAAGTCATGAATACCAAGCAAATATAAGAATAAATAAAAGAAAGAATGTTAACTTTTTCAGATTTAAGAATATAAAATACTCAAAAACAAAAAAAGGCAAGCATATTGACAGAAGAAGAATTAAGAAATGACTCCGCAGGATAAATGAATTTAAAAATAATTTCTACATGAGGAAATTTCTGACAGTGTAGAAATTCAGTTATTTGAACTGTACACTCATCATAAAGATAAATCAATATTTTTAACATTTTTATTCTTTTTATTTATTTTATTAGGTGAAGTATGTAAATCATTATTATTAATGTTTTGGTACCATTTACCATCATCACAATTTTTGTTGCTTTTTCTCGCAACTAAACTCAGGCCGGTTTCCATTCGGCAGTGAGTAAATAGATTAAGTGCAGATCTGAATAAAGAATAAGTTCATGGTGAGAATCGAACTCACGACCCTCTATGCCGGAGGGTGGCTCCAAAAACTAGGGGAAAGTGCGAATCCAACCAAACTGAGCCACCCTATGGCAAAGAGGGTTGTGAGTTCGATTCTCACCAGGAACTTATTCTTTATTCCAATCCGCGCTGTTAATCTATTTACTCACAGCCGAAGGGAAATCGGCCTGAGTTTAGTTGTGATAAATAAGCAGCAAAAATTGAGATGAAGATAAATAGTAGCAAAAGATTTAATAATAATGATTTTTGTTTTAGTCCCAAATACTTTGGAAAATTCTTATTATAATGGAGCTAATGTCAGTATATTTAATCAAAACTACTTTCTCTCTTTCTCTTTGCTTCCTGTGTGTATCTGTGTTTTCGTTTGCTGTCTGCTGCTGAAATAAGAGAGAAATAAAAAAAAAAAAGGGACAAGAGAAACAAGGAAAGTGAAGAGAGAAAGAAAGCTGAGTTTTTTTATTAAATAATGTGTGGACGGTGGGGGCAGGAAAGTTATCATTTTGTCCTGCAGTGTTTTGCATTCATGTTTTTTTAAAATATTTACTAGGTATGAACAAAATGGATGAAAATTTCAGTGTGAAATAGACACGTGAGAAATTTTTAAGAAACTGGCAAAAATCAGCATATTATTTAATTTAAAAAATATTTTGCAATACCTATTTATTAAAGGGCGAAATGAAAAAAAAATAATTTTCCATTCCAAATTTCAGAGAAGAACATTTTTTTTCATATGATTCCTACCCCACCTTTTATTAGTTTGATGATTTATCTATTTTATATAATGATGCTTTTGTTGATTTTTACACATTTTACAGATATATCCCTAGAGATACTAATTATGTTTACCTTTTTTAGAATAATATCCAGGAACTGCTGGAACGGAACTCTTACTTTGGGATTTAAAAAAAAAAAATTAAGTAAAATAATTTTCTTTTCGGAATTATCATTCTGGCTTTTGATCTGTGAAAAAAAAAGTTTTTTTCACTCAATATCATTTAAAAAAATATTTTTCATCATTTTTATCGATTTATTCTGATATCTTATAAATTTTTGAAATGCATATTTTTTATTCTTTCTATGTCTTGGTTCGACTGAAATTTATATAAGGATGAATAATTAAATATAGTGAAATGATAAAAAAATATTGCTGCAGGCGATACCATGGCTTTTTTTGCATGGCACAGCTGTCGTGCATTTTAATCTTGTTTATTTTTTTCACTCAAATATATATGTACTGCATTGTCTACCATACATTTTTTAAAACCAGATGTCACTTAAACACTTGAAATCTTTTTCAGTTTTGTTCATACCTACTATTTACACTCAGATTCTAAATTAAACTCGTTGAAATTTGGCAATATTTAAAAATGGAAATGCCCTAAAGTCAATTCGGCAAAATGTCCTATCGATAAAAAATACTGTCTTTCAATTTTTAAGAATGAAATATTGTTAGAATTATCCATAAAATTAAAATTTCATTTTTTTATTCTAATAAATCAACATATGATAAGTTTTAACTTTTTTGCAATGTGAAATATAAATATTTTGAGACAATAAATATACAGATTCATAAATAAAATCCCAAATAAAATAATTACCTAAAACTAGTCGAATAACTTGTCCCTAAGATGGGTATCAGGCTAGTATTCATAATAAATTCATACGTAGTAGAAAGAATCATTTTTTAAATTTATTTAATTAGCATGTCACAGGTGCATTGAGATCAACTTATTTATTTTCAGAATGAATAGAACATACATCAAGAAAAATGAGACACATGGTCTAAAATGGGGAATGGGGAAGGTGTTGGTCTTCTCTATCTTAACTTTAACTTAGCTAGTCTCGTTTGCTGACCCAGACGTACTTCAATATTTTTTTCACCATAACAACACATTTATTCTGAATATTTCTTTCATTCTACATTCACCAAAATACTTAATCCCACTTGTGGGATGAAGGGGGATAAAAGGAAATGATGCTTATGTTTTAAAAAAATCCCCAATGCGTGATTACAATAAAATTTTATCCCCAATGCGTGATTACAATAAAATTTTATTAGCATGTGGCCACTAATCTAATATGGCAGAAGAGTAAGTTAGACGGGCAAAAAAAGCGGGTTGTGGGAAGAGAATTTTTTTTTTTTCGAAATGTCCCACATCCTTGAGATCAAGTACACATTATGGATCTTGCAAATTTTGCAATCACAACTTGAGTGAAGAAAGAAATGATTTTCAGATTTTTTTCATTTATCTGTTTCCAAAGGTAAATTATATTAAACAAATGTCATCTGTTTTGTCTGGGTTATTGAATCACAGATCAATAGTTCAATATTGCATCATTGAGCTATCTCAAAATACAGCCAGATTTCATCACATAACGACTTTTCCGTTCAAATTTTGAATGAGCGTACAGAACAAATAACAAAATGCTCACAATATCGGAAATTTTTTCTTGAAAAAATTCATTTTCATCTTTCAATTGTCATAGCTAATTTCTTTTTTCAAAGTTTTCAGAGTAGTCAGAATCGAACAAAGGCATGTTATTTTTTTTCTCTCAACAGTGTGCAATGGGAAACAATTTGGGTTACTGTCTATAACTTTGAGAAGAATCAGCATTCCAAATTTTGTCCAGAGAATTGAATCCCTTCTTCCCATCCTTGATGTTGTCAACATAACGTTTTGGCTGGAGGAAGAGGCAGTATATATCAACTTGTCAGCTGGGTGGATAAGTTGGGCTAGTACAGATTTCAACACTATGTGGTTTAGGTTATGGAACATTCATAGCAAACGGTTTCATAGCGGCAAATTGATAGCAAACAATTAATAGCAGTATATATTTCATAGCCAACTTTTCATAGCCGTAACAATCCATTATTTCTCGCAGTATCTGATGCCACTAATCTATGAAACTTAAAGTGCTGCTAGGCATCAAGCAGCATAAGTAAAGTAAATAATTTTACTACTTATTTTTAATCATTGTTTAATTTTTACAATGTTATTCAAAACTTTTGAGAGCAATAAGTTAAAAAAAAATCTTTTCAATGTTGTGTAGTAATTATCACAGAAATAATGAGGTCTAATAAAACAAATTTGATACCAGATGATTTGATTTGAAAAAAAAACCATAAAAATTAAATCTAATTGTTTTTGTTAATAATCTACAATAATTGAACCTATAGAACCTGATAAATGCTTTAAGGTTCAAAATAAAGATTTTCAAATTAAATTTATGTTCAAGGAATGTAAATTTCTTTTTTTTAGGATCTGAAAAAAGCTAAAAATGTAAGTCTGTTTAAATTTAAGTGTTTATTTTCTTTAACTAACAAAATTGATTTAATCTTTGCTGAAAATGGCAACAGCTCGTAAATATTTACTTGTAAGGAAAATAATTCTTTGAAGTCTGACCTCAAAGGAGATAGTGAAAAGGTGCCTAGCAAGACTGTTCTTTTCCCTCTATAAATATCAGAATCCAACACATTTTGACAATATAACTTACTTTCCGTTAATTATAACTTCATTCTCAAAAAGGTTGTTGATATAGGTTCACAAATATTAATTACTACTATATTGTAGCTAAAACACCAGCAAATTTGACAAAACATCACTAGCCACAAAAACAGCAGCCTATACAGTAGAAACACTGCATAGAATTTTTATATACAATCATTTTGGTGTTACTCCTGGTGTTGCCTGGTGTGGTCCACAAGCCCCAAGTGATGCCACTGATAAGAAGGAAAGCATACAATATAACAATAATTATGTTTCTACAATATGGTATAATTAAATAAAATGTTTGACTTAATCTACTACAGGAGATAAAAGAAGCCCATCAATCAGTGAAGAGATGATCTTTTAATCATCACATAATGCACTGTTCACTTGTATTAATTAGCTCCACAGGGAATTTGAATATATATCTAAGAGTGTAAATGAAGGAAATGCCATTATATGAGTGAATTCCTAGCCATTTTATATCAACACAAAAGCAACAACTTTCTTTTTTAGTATATAAAATATTTCTAAGGTCAGTACACTCCCTCATAGGTACCCCCCGCCCCCATCTCATGTGTTATTTCTGACTGCATATGGGAACTCTTTAGTTAAGGAGGGCAGAAGATTGATTTGCCTGAATTTTTACATGGATCACACTGATTTGCCCAAAAACTAACACTGTTTTGTCAAAATTGTAGTCACCCCCATCTGCACCCTGGCTAGTGCACCTATGTTTCCGACACAAGGTCATCAGAAAACTGAGGTGCAGGTGTTACATTGTGCACATCTAGAAATGTCTTCTTCTTTCTTTCTGTAGATGCCTAGTTTTATATGATAAAATAAAAAATACAAATATAGGTTTTGGCTAGTTATTAGAATTAAGAAAACCACAAAGCCTGGAGAATTTCGTTTAATTGAAAAAGATAGAAAAACCTGATAAATAGAAATAATTTTTATGGCTTGTCTGAAATTTTTCTTACTTTGCCACAGAATTCTCATTCTCTACATTCCAAATATGAACAGGATGTTTTCAAGTATAAGTTTGATCTAGCCAGACAATGAAGTAACTTAGAATGCATCTTATATGTTTCTGTATTAATATAAGTTTTTAAAACAAAATTGGGAATTGACCTACTCACAGATAATATGGCTATCAGATTGAAATCATACACAATGGGAAGGGCTATGGGCAAATCTGCACATCATACTTGAAAAATATTCACCAGTTATGATTAATAAACAATGGAAACAAAATATGTCTCAATTTTATAGGTCTATCAGATTGAAATTTCGGCCCAATGGGGCAAATCTGCGTTTCATACATAAAAAATATTCATCAGTTATGATTAACAAACAATGGAAACAAAATATGTACCAATTTTTTATGAAAAGCTGCACAGTGCTTTTGGCAGATGAAGCTCATCAATTTAAATGTTCAAAACAAAAGATTTTGTTAAACTATCTGCTGTTTAAGTGGTGTTATTTTTTTGTTAATAGTTTTCAATTATAGTGTTACAGGTTTCCCCCACCAACCAAAGTAGAGAATTCCTTTAAAAACCTTTCATAAGCCGAAATGGCATAAAGTGTTGAAGCAATTAGCATTAATTTATATTGGAAAAATATTTGAGCATTCCAAGACCCCCAAAATAGTTATGATGATATGTTAGAATGAGTCAGTGAAGGTTGGTAAATATTTTTTATAATTTTTGTGAAAAGTTTGAGGTTGCTTTTTGAGTCTGTTTAAACTATATTATTTATAAATTTAAAATAGAAAATATTGCAAAATTTCATATTAAATTAAAATTAGATTTGTTTTTCCTGCAACCAATTATCTGCATCAATTTTCCAGTCTGCCTATTTACTAATAGATCTTTCCTAAGGTTTAAATATATACTTGAATATATACTTGAAATAGGCATTTTTTGACAGCAGTTAATTGTGTCATTAAGCCAGTTTCAGTGTAGTTGGGCTGGGATTAAACTAAAAAAATATTGATATTCTCAGATGTGACCGTCTTTTCACTTAATCTGTTCCATGCGTTTTCTACTCTTACCGAGAAGAACTTTTTTATAACACCAGTGGATGTCTGAATTTGTAGTTTATGGCTGTGTCCTCTGGTTTTACTGCAGATAGATGAAATCAGCATTTTCTTATCAGGGCATTTTGAGCAATAAACGTCAGTATCCACTCTATGTATGTTGTTCCGGATTCTATAGACCTCTAGTAGGTCAGCACATTTTCTTCTGACTGAAGAAAATGGTAAAAGAACAAGGAGGGTAAACAAAAACAAAAAGGTTTTTCCTTTTTTTCCTCAGTTTGAAAATCGTCAATAAACGTGAAACAACTTGTTACTGATACCGCTTTTGCTGGGTTTTTTTCTTCATAAATTGTATATATATATCATCAGCCATCATGAGTCCACTGTGGAACAAAGGCCTTTCCCATCTCCTTCCATAACGACCTCGATTGT
>VCCN01002162.1:11574092-11593234 GCA_006491835.1 Architeuthis dux | reverse complement strand
TATATACATACAGAGATAGAGAGAGAAAATGTACTTAAATTTATTGTGAAGAAGACACACCTTCATCTGAGATACATCCCAATTTTCAAGTCCATATGAAGAAAAAAAAGCAATGAAAAATATCAGGAAAGACTGAGTGAACTCCTAGACATTGTTGTACAAGATGCAACACACTTTATGATTATCAGTGTATAAGATGCAGGAGAATTATAAAACTACATTTTGCTGATGGTGGGAGGAATAGTGTTTCTTATGCACTGAAAAACATAGTATATAGTATTCCAAAGTCCCCACTAAATAGAAATTAAATTATTTGCTTTGACTATATTTAAGATCTTTTTCAAGTATATCTCAAATTTCAATAATCTTTAGTTATTACTAGACCAGCGACTTTTTCCAATTCAAATATCATCAAAATGTGTTCAGTCATATGAAAAGGCCATGTTTAATGTATTGATATTATTTGGTTTGACAGGGTAAAGAAAATGTATTATATTTTTAACAATTCAAATCATTTGGTTTATAACTAAGCATTTATATATAAATGCTTTGTTATATTCAACTATGTACACACCATATATGATAAAAACCTATAGTTTGATTTTACAAACATGTCTTATTGTATTTGTATTGAAATAGGTTTCATATATCTGCTAAAGCAAGCAAATGGTTTACCAGCAAAATCTATTTACCGTCTGCATGTAGAAATAAGAAAGAGTATTCACAATGGAACTTAGGGAAAATAAGCACAAACTAACAGGAAGATATATTTAAACTTACCATTCTGAAAATGTTTACACAAACTTTATACCAAGAAATTTTTTTATCTCAAACATTCCAAGCCAAGCAAGGAATATAGATAATATATTTTAATATCATTTACGCAAACATTTCTTTCCAAAATATACATGAATTTATTCAAACTTGAAACTGTACAGAATACAAATATTTACAGCTTGCTGATAATCTATTTCTGTGTTTTATAAATATCAGGAAATTATTCATGTCTATGTTTTCAGTGTTACAATATCATTCCCATTGAAATTTTTATCCTAATAATGCTATACTCGCAAATACGACTTCAAGCTATAAGTGTAGTATTATGCAATGTACATAACTCTAGTAACATGCCAAGAGCCATTTTTGGAGTCAGAAATTACAAGTATAAAAAGAAATAAAAATATTGATGTAAGGATCAAAAAGTGATTTCATTTGGAATGCTTGGCCAACACAAGCCAGTCATCCCTGTGGTAACTTTTCTGACAGATCAGAAAAGATAGATGGGCCATGCTTTCATGGTCCGTATTCATACTGGAAATGAAGATCAAGCTTTTTCCATCTTGCTCTACGCTAGGTTTCTGTCCTTGCTGAGCTAAACTTGGAACACCTGCGTTACCATTTGACAGATGTACCACCCCGGTCTGATTCTACAGCACAGTCCCTGGCTATGAGTCGAGCACAGGTGCCAATCAGTTGGGAAGCTGTGCTCTTGGCACTAGCAAGATGGCCACTGAGCAATGTTTAAAATTTGGTTAATTAGGTCTATTTTTGGTTGATATACCTTCTGTAATATACAGAAGAAAAAAATATTAAAAGATTTCATTGAATTTTTAATCAGCACTACTCACAACACTGGTTTATTGCTGGATTTAGGTTATTCATGTGTTCTGACATTTATATGTATCTATGTATCTGGACTTTGCCGTTCATAGGAGAAACTTGAAACTTTGCACACAGACTCCCCTCAATGAGTAGGGAAAACGTTTTTTTTCAGTTTTTTGAAAATTCCCACCACCAAATAGGTTTTTAGAGTGGTGTTCAATATGCAATGTAAATTTATGCTAAATTGGTCACTAGTTTGTGCCGTTTGTATTTGAAAATTCAGATCTTTTTTAGTGATCACAGCCCAACAAAAGGTAAGAGAAGTAACTTATTCATTGATTACCTCTTTTTCCAACTTTTTAATTTATCACCCCCAACACAGCATATATGGGTGGCAGTGATTAATAACTTCACTTGGAATGCTAGTTTCTATTTGAAATGAAAATTTCACAAATTTAAAGATAGAAGCCAGGTTACGGTTTATTTTTAGTTCACGGTTGAGTTCCATTTTCATTGTAGTTTAGATATTTACTAAGCTAAGTGTGAGGCACCCAATTGGGATTGAACTCACTAGAATAGAAAAGTCTGTGAGACTACCTTGCTTATTATTGCTCGAAGATGATGTACCTATTTTCATTATAGTTTAAAAGTTGTTTACCTTTTGACATGGAACTTAAATCAAACCTTGTAGTTGAAATGTTGCTTAGGTTTTTAATATAATAAACATCTAACTCGGTGAATATCCCAAAGAAAGTTTTACTACAATTAAAATCTAATATTCACCATCGATAGAGGTGAAATTGGTAAATGACTACTACAGTTCACTAATCAGCAGCAGTTTGTTTATACTAACACAAATTAAAGTGTGTGTGAGGGAACTTTGGTGTTTCCAACTCAACCTTCCTCTTCCAAGTAGTGGCAAGTAAGCAGCCTCTGAAGTAAGAACTGAAGGATGGAAATGATATAGACAAGACTTTGCTTATAATAATGAGAATAAGTAGATTAATACACACAAATTATATTGAAGTTGAAATAGAAATGTACACTCTATAAGTTTGTTGTGAAAGTCCCTATGATAAGAGATGTATTAAGCTTTTCAGTGGTGTACATGTTTTGTATGTTTGAGAAAAAAGTTCTTTTGAAATGTGTAGCAGAAAGGTTTTGTTGGATAAACTTACTGGATATGTCTTTCCAGTTGATCTAGAAGTTGAGCGTTCAATGTATACAAAATGTTCAAAGAGTGAATGTGTAAAATGACTTAAGAAAACACCAGGAAGTAAATGTCTTGTGTGTGCAAGTGGAAGAAATTTATAATGGCTTTAGAAAGTGTATAACAATGTGTAATTGCGAAATGTTGTTTTGAGCAGCATAATGTCCCCAGGACAAACAAATACGTACTGTCTGACCAAGCTTTGTGAGCATCTTTTAAAGGGTAAAGGTGGCTCTGAAGAACTGTTCTTTGAAATGTAATTCTCTAGTTTCTATTGGTCAGAAAATATTATTTGCTTTTTCTCTGATTGGTTATGTTATTTTGATTTTGATTTTTGGCAGTAATCTTCTGATCCATTTTGATCCTATTTAACCCATAAGAACGCAGACAGATTATTGACAAAGAACGTTGTTGGAAGCAGAGAAAAATCAAAGAGGCAGCTCACATCAAAATGTCGACTAAATGCATTAGCCAGACAAGCACGGATTTCCAAACCCGACAGAACAAAGACACAAAAACACCAGGGTCATGCGCTATAAGGGCTACCCTCCTTTAAGCATAATTTCTGTTTAACCCATCACACTAAGATTTTACACCTGAAGAAGGCCAAAGAATGGATTGGCCGAAACATCGTGTTTATAACACAAATAACAAGAAGAAGTTCAACCGTCCTTAGAACTATTTCAATATTAATGACCCTTCTCAAAACTATAGAAAATAACTCAGACCTATTTCTGCTTGAAGGAACATTATGTGGGATTATGGGTAGGCAAATTGACACACAGTCACGTGACTGCACCAGGATGCTCAGTAGAAGTCACTTAGTACACTTCATGAGTTAAAATCAAGGATAAAATATAATTTTATATAAGAGACTGTGCAGATAAATTAAATTGTATGTGACGCCGGCGTCACAGTGGGTTCTTATGGGTTAAGTGTAAACAAGTGGTTTTATTCATTCTTGTGTTTGCAGTTCACTTCAGCCACCACTATCTGGAATGCATGTATGAAAAACAAAACAAAACATTTTTATTATTAAAAAGATTATATGCACACCCCAGTAAAAAAGAAAAGAGGGGAAGTGCTGTTAAGGAAGCATCTTGAGTTATTCCCCTTAGGCAGGAGAGCAGTTACCAACTTCCGGTAAAAAGGGACGCTGTTTTATGTTCTGGTGAATGAGCAGCTATATTGTTATTAGTAGTGTCATTGACTGCGGCCATTTTATGAATAAAGGATCTGTGAGTACGTCTTTTGTTGCATTGTTAATCAGTTAATATCTGTCATTATACCAACCTTACACCTTATATGATAAAAGCCTATAGTTTCATAGTTTCTGAGCTGTACATGAAGATGACAAACACTTTATCCTGTCTAAATTGTTATGGAACAAAATCAATGATCGCAGAGTGGCAGGATGCCATCGGGGAAGTCTGGATTACAGGAGAGGTACACATGCTGTTTCCAGGATATTAGATAGAAGAAGAACATCCATTTTATGATTTTGTGAATGTGTTGGCACCTTTCCATTTGAGCAATCAGTATGGGAAATTCTTGTCACTGACAGATGACAATATTGTCAGAGTTCATTAATTCAAGTCGACACTTACAAACACTTTGTCCATGTGCAAAATGGACTCAGTTAATCATTCTGTGAAGAACAGAAATAAGTGAAACATTGCAAAGAAGGTGCTGACTGTAGAAAGTGCATTCGGTCAATGGATTCATATTATTCCTAATGTGTAGCAATTGAGGCTTTCTTGATTAAATATAGTTCGATTTTATTTTTTCCTTTTGATTACTTGTGCCACTTGTGGTGATTACTTAGAAGAAATGGAAGCTTCCCAAATAGAATTAAATTAGAACAAGTGCAATTCACTGGTGAATTCAATAGAAATCACTGCAATCGATGATTAAAAATATTAATCTGCAAATTGAATAACAATGAATGGAAGGAAAAATCTTTGTCGATAAACTTGAGAGATTGTGTAAATATACATTTTATATTAGGACTAATTTCAAGTAAATTTTGAATGGACAAAAGAATTCTTCAACTTTTGGCTCTTCACATTTTGACAGTGATATGTGAAAAATGATAATTTTATACTGTCTATATTTTGATTAAGCAGGACTGGATAAAAAGTGACAGAGTATTCTTTCATGAAAGTGTATTCTTTTACAAAAGTGTATTCTTTTACAAAAGTGTATTCTTTTAAGAAAGTGTATGCTTTTAAGAAAGTGTATTCTTTTACAAAAGTGTATTCTTTTAAGAAAGTGTATTATTTTACAAAAGTGTATTCTTTTACAAAAGTGTATTCTTTTATGAAAGTGTATTCTTTTATGAAAGTGTATTCTTTTATGAAAGTGTATTCTTTTATGAAAGTGTATAACTTTTAAGAAAGTGTATTCAGAACAGAGAATAGATGAGGAATATGAAACTAAATTAATATAGAATTCCTGTCATTTGTTTATCTACTGACATATCAAAATTCAGAAATTTTGAATTCTTTCATTGTTTGTGTTGTTAATCACAACTACCCACAACACTGGTTTATTGCAGGGTTTAGGTTATTCATGTGTTCTAACATTTATATGTATCTGTTAAATAAAAAGTCACACACTGACAAACGATAGTAAGACAACAGTTTTATTATGAACTGATTTTCTTTACAATCTGATTGTTCCACTGTTAAACATCTAATAACCGCTCGTCTGCGATCATGTGTTCATCAGAATTAGGGAGCGCCCCCTACATAAGGGCCATAACTCTGTTCATAGAACATTTGTTATTAACAGTATCTATATATCTATCTATGTATCTGGACTTTGACCAGCCCTTAACGTTCATAATAGAAACTTGAAATTTTGCACACACACTCCCCTCAATGAGTAGGGGAAATGTTTTTTGTTTTTTTGAAAATTCACCCCTTAAATAGGTTTTTCAATATGTAAGTGGGATTCATAAATGTAAGTTTATGCTAAATTGGTCATGAGTTTGTGCCGGCTTGTTTTTTTTGAAAATTCACAGCCCAACAAAAGGCAAGAGAAGTAACCTATTCATTGATCACCCCTTTTACCAATTTTTTAATTGATCACCCCCAACACAGCATATATGGGTGGTGGACTGGCAGTGATTCATAATTTCCCTTGGAATGCTAGTTATTCATATGTCATTCAGTTTTACTGGTCAAGTAAATGTTGATCTTCTGATCTGTTTTAAATAAGGCAATGTTGAATAATGTGACCAACTTTATTTGGCAGCATGCCATGGTGGAGGTGATCAATTAAAAAATTGAAAAAGGGGTGATCAATGAATAAGTTACTTTTCTCGCCTTTTTTAGAGCAGTCGTCACTAAAGAAGTTTGAATTTTCAAAATACAAACGTGTATGCTACCGGACACAAACTAAGGGACCAAATAGCATAAACTTACATTGCAAATTGAACCAAATAGCATAAACTTACATTGCAAATTTAGGAGGGGGGATTTTCCAAAAATGTTTTTTGTAGACATGATAAAGAGTAAAAGTTTAAATTTTCAGCCCTTTAGCACCAGTGCGATCTGTATGCGTGATATATACATATATAGCCAGCCAGCCAGACCAACTTAAAAACTGAAGAAACCTATGTTGACAGTTTTAGTTGACGGTTTCTAATATAGGGAGAGAGAGAGAGAGAGATACAAATTTCCCCCCCTCTGTTCATCACAGAATACTTTGGATACAAAGCCAAATTATTTTTAACAGTAAATTTTAAATTTGATTTCATGAAGACAATGGAAATAAAAAAAGATTATGACAAAGATTTGATGAAATCTCCACAGACAAGTGCGGACAAACTCAAAAATCAATTTTTCACCAAAATAATTAAAGATTAATGAGAACAGTGCGAAAAATTATTTTTGGTATTTTCAGAGAGAATCACAGATTTATTGAAATTACTGTGCATGTGCAGGACTAATACAATACATTTTTCAAAAAGTAACATATGATTGGATTAATTGTGTTATGCATAAATTATGGATTGGTGCAACACACTCTTCTGAAGCCCATTTGGCTTTGTGCATTACTTTGTATTGGATGTAAACAAAGGGGGTGACTGGCAAGTCAGGAGCTGTTCGAGCTGCACTGTTTGCTTGGTCGGTTGCTAACTTGTAACTTAATTTCACCCAATATTCAAGCAGTGTAAGGTTGGGCTAGTGGATACAGTACTTGCCTGCCAATCACTCGGTCAGATGTTTGTATCATGGCAGGGTTTTGTTAATTGTATATATCTGTTTGCTTTAGTGTGACAGAAACCAACCAACCAACAAAAAAACAAAACATGCACTAATACTACTACTACAGATAGATAGATAGATAGATAGATAGATAGATAGATAGATAGAGAGAGAGAGAGAGAGAGAGAGAGAAATAAGAGGATAGTTGAATTCCACAAGAACGGTCCAATAAATTTCAGTAAGTAAAAAGTAACGAAAAGCTACACTGGTAGTTTTTAGGTGTTTAATAATATCCGTTATTATATGGAATAAGATCTTAGGTTCGGGACTTCAACCGGTTTCTGATCTTTTCTTCAAGAAGTCTCCCGACTGAATGTGAGCTGATAGATGTCTGATGTTGTGTTGGCTGCTCTAAGGTCATACATTTTAATCTTCAGGAATATCCTGGTCTTGGATATATAATGTATATAAATATATATGCGTATATAAAAGAAAATGTTATATTTATTATAAGAATGTCTGTGCATTTCATTTGTAAAAGCAATGAACTTCTACGATATAGTGTTTGTATATTTTAAAAGTACATTTGTCTGTTTTTATTTTAATAATTCTGGTGCCATACTGGCTAGTTCTGCTGGTAAACTGGTAAAAAGATTCTTATTTTCTGATCACTGTTCAGTCCAATTCCTTTTTGACAACCATCACAACAAGCATTAAGCTTAATACACTAAAATTCCACCTCCTGGTTGCACTAAAGATAGTGCAAATGTCATATACTGTGATTCAGAGTGTCCTATGGGACACATGGGCTAGTGGATAAAAGCATTGGTTAAGCATATCTATTAACCAACTTGGCTGTCGTGAGTCAAATCCCTGGGTCGGGTAGTGCAAAAAAAGGCATATACATACTCTGGTTCATTTGGAAGAGGCAGACAAGAAACATTAGGCTTAAAACTCTGAATCTCCACCACAGGGTTGTCCTATGGGACACATGGCCAAGTGGTTAAAAAGGTTGGTTAAGTGTATGTAGTAACCAGCCTGGCAGTCATGAGTTAAATCCCTGGGTCAAGTAGTGCAAAAAAGTCTGGTTCAGTGGAAGAAGCGACATCGCAGGGAAGAATTAACTGATAAAAGATATCCTCTAGCCTGAACAGCGGAATGATAACAATGTATCTCCACGTATTGAATAAATGGTTTGGTTTGAAATTCTCAGGTGGTTACCAACTACAGCAGACAACTGAAGAAGGATGGAAACAAAAACGGCTACAACAACCAAGATGAGGAAAATAGCCTGTGTAAATTAGCATATAATAATAACCAAGTAGATAAATCACAAAGATAATTAAAAACAGTCTTGCCCTAAAAGTATTTCTCTTTAAGAGAAAATCATACAGCAAACTGTATTGGTCATGAAACACTATATCAAGACATCTGTTACTAATTACAGGTAAAATATGTTACTAATTACAGGTAAAATATGTTGCCATGTGTTCATTGTTCTAGGTATGTTGGTAGTTTTATGTTTAAGAAAGAATTCATTTTATTAGAAACCGTCAACCAAAACTGTCATCAAAATTGTCAAAATAGGTTTCTTCAGCATTCAAGTTAGTCTGGCTGGCTGGCTATATATGTATGTATCAGATGTACAAGCCGCACCAATGGAGCTAGAGGGCTGAAAATTTTAAGATTTACTCCTTACTATGTCTGGAAAAAATGATTTTTTAGTTTTTTGAAAATCCCACCCCAAAATAGTTTTTTTTTTTGGGGGGGGGGGTCAATTTGCAATGTAAGTTGATGCTAAATTGATCCCTTAGTTTGTTTCCGGCAGCATTCATATTTGTTTTTTGAAAATTCAGACATTTTTAGTGATCACTGTCCAACAAAATGCGAGAGAAGTAACTTATTCATTGATCACCCCTTTTTCCAATTTCTTAATTGATCACCCCCAACAGGGCATGCTGCCAAAAGACATTGGTCACATGACCGTTTCTATTGAATGACTAACCAAACCTGTAGTTTTATGCTTAAGAAAAAATTAATTTTATCTTCGAGAATATCGATTGACAAGAAAAGAAAAATTATTCCAGTTTTCACACTTTTTAAAGTTCAATCTGTCGTTCAATGATATATTTTTCAGACTTGCAACCTCATTTTTATTGCTACTAGCATTCACAACATTTGTGCTTTCAAAACAATAGCCTAGTGGATAAAGGTATTATGGAAGGGTGGGCAACCTAACAGTTAACAGCATCGAGAACAGAATTAGCAAGCAGAGTTCAAACTCATGTTGCCCTTTGGAAAGCAGGAATCCATCTCTCTCCCCCAGCTATGGCTAAATAGAAGGGCAGACTGGGTTCTTAAGCCTTGCTTGGTAACCAGTCTAGGAGATGGACAAATGTGATTCAAAACCAGGAAAATTCAAAACCTCAACCAGTGACATAGATAAGAGGATGTGTTTCAGATATACTGGTGAAGCCTCAGTGGGCCTAGCAAGCAAAATGGACTATAATGAATTGCTCAAGTAAAATTAAGGAAAATAAAAATAGATAGATGGCATAACATGACCCACTATCTCCACCTCCACACAACACCAGGAGTACAAGTGGAAGATTTTTTAAAAATGAAAAAAATACTGGTATGACTACAAATGCTTTGATCCCTGGGGTCTTGAATTCACTCCCTTGTTTAGTTTTTTCATAACTGTGCTGACACTTAAAGAAGTCCTTCATTTCTTGTGCCACTGACTAGCTTGTACCTCTTCCATGGTGTCTCTTTGTCTTCTAACCCATGGACAGTTTACCAAACAGTATAATCTTTGGTAGACAATAGTCTCATATCCTAACACATGACCTGCCCAGTATAGGTGCTTGGCCTTATATACTTGTGACTTTTGCAATATAGCCTGTGGTGTCACTACGGTTAGTGTCACCCAGTGCGGTAACCCATGGCATGACTTTTTATCGAACAACGTTTCATCGAAAGACTTTTCATCAAAACAACATTTCATCAAAACAATCGGAATGATTTTTTTATCAAAACGTCTTTTTATCAAAATGACTTATCGAAACGACTTTAAATAATTTAAATATAAAATTTCCATTCAAAATTTCTCTTTTTAAAAACAGTAACAGGTATGCACCCAAATTTTCACTGGGAAATCAAGACCCTATTTTAAAAATGTAATTAGGATTTTTTTTAAAAACTAAAAAGCCCAAATATTTATCTAAAAAAGGAAACAAATAGAATTGGATTGTTATAAAGTCAATGTCTATTTGTAGCAATTGTTGTTATTTTACGGGGAAAGGCTGCTAGCCCGATGTCCAAGATGGACTGCCTTACAGGACCAAAGGGCTCAATCTGCCCTACTATATACCCATAGCCAAGGAGAGAAGTTGATTCATGCCTTTCCCAAAGACATTAGTGTGAAGTGAACATAAACTATTCCAGCTGGAGTTTGAATTTGATTGGCTGATTCCATTCTCCATACCATTAACCATTAGGCCACCTGCACCTCCATGGGTAAATGGTTGAGAAAAATTAATACTGATAATGCTTCAATGTAACTGAATGCAAAATAAACCCGAGGAAGGCTGGAGAGTAAACCAGCTGAAATGGGAAGTAAACAATAAACAACTGGAAAAAAAAACATTGAATGATAACAATACTTCATCTCTGAATTTCAAAAATGGTCTGTGTTGTTGCTTGTGTATGAGTCAGCTTGTTTGGAGTTTTGATGCTGCGAAATTCAACCTTTTTATTAACCAGTGCCATTCTCTTTTTTTCTTTCCATTTAAATCCTGCTGCTGGGTAATCTCTACATCAACATCACTTTTTCTGCTTGTAGTCGACTCTTCTCTCTACATCTTCTTTGTGGATTACTCATTCACTTTCATTGGCTTTACATGATAGAAGGTCACACTGGTCCGATACTGGTTAGTGAATGGTAATTTCAAGCAAGCCATTGGTTCAGTTTTTGCATTCTTTTTTTTCTATTCTTTGACAGCGGTTCACTCTGTAGTGTGTTCATTGAGTCTTCATTGACATGGGTTCTTTTTCTGCGTTTTTTCCTATTTTTTGGTAACTGGTCATTCTGTAATGTGTTCATTGAGATTTTGTGAACATTGGTTATTTTTCTGCTTTATTCCCTATTTTTTGGTAGCTCGTCATTCTGTAGTGTGTTCATTGAGTTTTTATTGTCAACAGCAGATCAAAGCATTTGAACATTTAAGCAAAGAAGACAGCAGATTATTTTGTAAATAAACAAAGTATTCCAACCACCAAAATTCTACCTCTACATTAAATAATTTTGCTCTATTTCAAACTGGAACAAAATGTATTTCTTGGCTTTCTGGAATTTATTATTCACTAATTTATTCAGACTAGTGTCCTCATTTTGCTTGTTATTGCCACAACATTTTGGCCGCTGTAACCCCCTGCCTTCTTCAGGTGTCTGACATAATCGGTAACCTTCTTGGAATTTCAAAACAAACCCTCCCCAGAAGGTTACCGATTATGTCAGACACCTGACATCTGACGTAATCGGTAACCTTCTCAGAATTTCAAAACAAACCCTCCCCAGAAGGTTACCAATTACGTCAGACAGTGGCCGAAATGTTGTGATAATAACACCCAAGATGAGGACATTAGTCCAATAAATCAGTGAATAACAATGATAATTCCTTATCTCAGAAATTCAGAACAAAATTTGTGGAATTTATATCAAGTTGTCCAAATTTCCTAGATGAAACACTATTATTAATTTTTTGACTAGTTTTTCTTTCATCTTTGATGATTAGGTTGTTTTACATTCTATGTGAGTTCAAATCCCATCAAAAGTTTATTCTTTATTTTGGATCCAATTTTTATATCCATTGCTTGATGTTTTGCAACCTATTATTATTATTATTATTATTATTATTATTATCTAAATAACCCTGTCCTAAAGTGATCACAATAGCGGCTTCCTGTGTACTTCGTCTTATAAGCTTGCTTATTTATTCACCCAAACAATTTTGACATAATTTAAAAGTTGGGAAGATCCAAGTTTCCTAGAATCCCTACACCTTCATAGCAAATTTGTCACTTCCTATTGATGGAGAATTGAGTTGTCTGCTTTGGATAAAAATAAATCTCTGAAGAATCAATAGACTTATTGCAAGTGACCTGCCATAGCTTGGAGGAGGAGTGGATTCCACTCCTGGTTTTGAATAAAGAGTTGTTCTTCTCCTAGACTGGTTGCCAGCCAAGGCTATAGAGCCCAGACTACCCGGTTATTTACCCATAGCTGAGTTAAGAAGAAAAGGATTCATGCATTGGTGCAAAGTGTACGCAAACAGCCATGGCTGAAATTTGAACTCATATCACTGATTCCATTTTCTGTTCCAGTAATTGTTACGCCACTCCAACCTCCTTGGCAATTAAGTAGAATAAATGATTCCCAAGGAGATATTTTCCACGAGTCTGGAACATGTCTTTTAGATTTCTTTTTTCAATGCCAGAACATCACATTGTTGAACAGAATAGAATGGCTAAACAAATAAGAATAACTATTTTTCCCAAGGAACATTGTCTTTTATGAGGATCTTGAAAATTAACAATAATGATGCTCTTTCATTAGGCATATTTCAATTTACAAATAAATGAGCTGCAGTTTGAAACTACAGAAGGAATTGCAAAATGTAAGACTTAAAGTTAGAATCAAGAATGGAAGATAAGAATGATTAGACAGAAGAAAAGAACTGTATTTCCCAAGGAACATTGTCATTTATGAAGATCTTAATCATTAAGCAGGTATAAATCTATTAATTGATAAGCTATAATTCAAAACTATAAAGGGAATAGCACAATTTAAGAGTTCAAATGAGAAACCAGCAGAGAACAATGACAAGACACTAAGACTAGCATGCCAAGGGAAATTATGAATCACCTCCACCCATATATGCTGTGTTGGGGGTGATAAATTAAAAAGTTGGAAAAAGAGGTAATCAATGAATAAGTTACTTCTCTTGCCTTTTGTTGGGCTGTGATCGCTAAAAAAGATCTGAATTTTCAAATACAAACTAGTGAACAATTTAGCATAAATTTATATTGCATATTGAACACCCCTCTAAAAACCAATTGGGGGGGGGGATTTTCAAAAAACGAAAAAAAACGTTTTCCCTACTCATTGAGGGGAGTTTGTGTGCAAAGGATGCTCAATAATAAGTTACTTCTCTCGCCTTTTGTTGGGCTGTGATCACTAAAAAAGTTTCAAAAAAACAAGCTGACACAAACTAGTGACCAATTTAGCATAAACTTACATTGCAGATTGAATCCCCCTCTAAAAACCTATTTAGGGGGGAATTTTCAAAAAACAAAAAAAAACATTTTTTCTATGGAGTTAATGTTTAAATTTTCAGCCCTTTAGCTCCATTGGTGTGGCCTGTACGCATGATACATACATACATAGCTAACATTTTCCCTACTCATTGAGGTATGTATGTGCAAAATTTCAAGTTTCTACTACAAACGGTTAGTGCTGGACGAAGTCCGGATATATAGATAGATACATAGATACATATAAATGTTAGAAAATATGAATAAACTAAACCCAGCAAAAAACCAGTATTGTGGGTAGTGGTGATTAATAATCATATTCCATCAAGTGTCTTCAAATATACGGGGCAGGTCCAGAAAGTATCCAGCAATTTAATATTAATAAAAAAAATAGCCAACCTAGGGCAATGGCACCTTTGTCACCTTCAAAGTAATTTATCCAATTAACCTTACCATCAGTGATGGAAATGGCTTTGGCAACAAGGTATAAGGTTAGGTTGGTTTTTGGGAACTAGGTATATGGTACTGTCTCCATTAGTAGATATTGAACATACAAAAATTGAGAAGTAGATATACCCTCACATACCCTCATTTCCATCCCTGCTTACCATGGTTGGTAATGGGATGTAGTTGGTAATTAAAATCCAAACATATTGCAATCGAATATATACAGGAAGAGAGATGGGTTTAATATATAACCTTTAATATACAGTATCGCACATAAATAAGTACACCCCTACCTTTTTTAATAGAAAGTTAATTGTCTTCTAAAGCAAACTCAGCTGGATTTTATTATTTCTAGTGGAACATTACACAATCAAAATGGATATTACCAGGTATTATTTATGACCGAACTCTATGGCATTGAAACACTGTTTTTTTGTAGTGGTGTATTCATCTTTTGACGGCAACATTTTATATTTTTGGCAATATAGTTTCAATGCGTTAGAGTTTGGTCATAAATAATACCTGATAATATCTGTTTTGATTGTGTTATGTTCAATTAGAAATAATAAAATGTTTGGTTTAGAAGGAAATTAAATTTCTATAAAATAGTGGTAGGGGTGTACTTATTTATGGGCGATACTGTAAATATATAGAGCAAGATATTTACACATTCATGTACACTAAATGCTTTTCATGCAGATATCTTTTTGTTTTTATCACAACAAAACTGGAGTTTTCATCCATTTTCCAATAAGGTGTGGCATGACTCTTCACTTTAGATTTTATTGACTCTCTTCATTTCATTGTCACAATTAACAATAGGTTTTTTATAACGATTTGTGTGATATTCATGGGAAGGTCATTACTGTGTGGGATGACCACAAAGTGGACAACAGCAAGTTGAAACTTGTTCCCTGGAAATTTTCTTTATAATCACATCCAGTTCTGTAGTATTTGTTTGTCATAAATAATTTTCAGAGATGTCTTTTATATCTTTATATTCTTCTGACAGCTTCTTCTGCCAAGGGGGATAACCTGCTTATCAATGCTGCCCTTCTCATGGGAGACAAGTTCAAAAAATAAATGGGTGTTGTTATGTATAAACACACATGTAGAATAAGTGAAAATAAGGTGTCTATCTTGAAATTTCCCATTAAAGAAATCGGTAAACATAAATAAAGGAAAGGAAATAACATAAAACTGGCATTCCAAGGGAAATTATGAATCACCACCACACATATATGCTGTGTTGGGGGTGATCAATTAAACAGTTGGAAAAAGGGGGATCAATGAATAAGTCACTTCTCTCGCCTTTTGTTGGGTTATGATCACTAAAAAAGGTCTAAATTTTCAAAAAAAACAAAGCGGGCACAAACTAGTAACCCATTTAGCATAAACTGTCATTGCATAATGAACCCCCTCTAAAAACGTATTTAGGGGGAATTTTCAAAAGGAAGAAAAACATTTTCCCTACTCATAGAGAAGAGTGTGTGTGCAAAATTTCAAGTTTCTACCATGAATGGTTAGGGCTGGGTGAAGTCCAGTTACATAGATAGATACATAGTTACATATAAATGTCAAAACACATGAATAACCTAAACTCAGCAATAAACCAGTGTTGTGGGTAGCAGTGATTAAAAATTGGCTTATTAACCCATTAACTGTAGAAGGTGGCATGTGTAATAATTATCCATTGCAAGATAAAAGCCCTGACTCACAGATAGAACTGAGCTCCATCAATCACAATAAAATAGAAATTTCATTGAGTTAGCTATATAGAACTAGGTACTCCAATGAGTTTTTACAGGAAGATCTTGTACATCTGCTGCCTGTTTCCCCTTATATGTCTTGTTATTCTGAACATTTTGAAACCGCCTTTGTCTCTCTACTCCTATTAGTTCACTAATTATGATTATTTATTCATTTGCCGACTCGTGGCAAATTGAACACTCACAAAACAATGGCCTTTTCAACACCCTATAAAACTGAAAAGCCATCATTTTTTTAATATGTAGACATTGTGTACTTGCTTAAATTCTATACGAAACTGAAGAACATTTATTTTTCTACTAGTGATATTGGTTCCAAAGACATACATAGAAAGAGGAGGTGTCCGCAATCATTTATTTATAGACACCTTTTTTTTTTCGACCGCAGTAAAAAACAGTCACAGCGTAGTTTGGGCACTGTAAACACATTAAATTGAAAATTCACTGTAAAATTCCGTTTAAGTCAAACGATGACAAATAAGACACCAACAGATTCAGAATTGGACATTCTTTATTATGGCGTGCATAACAGTTTTGTATTAATCAACATTATGGAGAATGAACACTTGAGAAACAGGGAAAAATTAGCGTTACTGCAACATTTTCGCCCCCAAAACTGACTGTTTGGACTACCTAATAGAACTAAAATGACTGAAATTTCCATCATCTGAAGTTAATGGGTTAACACATTAGTGGCTTTAGGATAGAATGAAAACTGTATAAAATATATGAGTGGCCATGCATGATAAGTGCCCAATGAACCATTTTCAAAAGTTGATATTTTTCGTTATTTTTAGAGCTACAATGCTCATTTTTTTAAAATTATTTCTAAGCTTGAACACTCTATGAATCACAATGCAGAGTGTTCAAGCTTCAAAATAAATAAAAACTGAACATTGTAGCTCTAAAAATAACGAAAATATCAACATTTTAAAAATAGTTATATAAGTAAGCATGTTTGTTAGTATGTTTTTCTACATGATTTTCATTCTATGAATCAATAATCGTATCCGGAGGTAGGTGCAGGTGTGCATCAATAAATGCACGTGTGGACAAAAATCAAACCATCCAGACCTGTGGCAACACTATATCAATACTTTACTTCAATCTCAAGTACACAGCTCTGGGCAAGTTCAGGGTCTACCTTGCTTCTTCTCAATATCAACAGATTCATCTCAATCTTTTCTTTCTATCCATCTAAAGCAATCAATTCATATCAATTTATCTATTAGGTTGCTATTCACCGCTACCCACAACACTGGTTTATCGCTGGGTTTAGGTTATTCATCTGTTCTGACATTCATATCTATATATGATGCTTGGAAAAGACATTGTGGAGACTCAGAATAATTTACAAAAAATTATTTATTACCGTAACATGTTTTAGCTGAGAAATCCGTCCGTTTTCAAAAGGTGTTCGCAGAAACAATGTGTCTTACTTCGACCGATGTTGTGTATTTGAATTCTGAGTGGGTAGGTTTTATCTGTAGGGTCACACATACATGGACACACACACACTCACAAGCCAAAAAGGCTTACCCCAAAACACACCAAAAGTTTTGACCCTACAGATAAAACCTACCCAGTAAAGTAAAGTATTGTTTCTCCAAACTCCTTTTGAAAACGGACCGATTTCTCGGCTGAAACATGTTAAGGTAATAAATAATTTTGCAAATTATTCTCAGTCTCCACATTGTCTTTTCCTAGCATCATTAAACCTATTGTACACCATTTGTATCTATGTATCCGGAGTTTGCCCAGCCCAAACGTTCATAGTAGAAACCTGAAATTTTGCACACACACTCCCCTCAATGAGTAGGGAAAATCTTTATTTTTGTTTTTTGAAAATCCCCCCCACCCCATAAATAGGTTTTAGAGGGGTTTTAATATGCAATGTAAGTTTATGCTAAATTGGTCACTAGTTTGTGCCTGCTTGTTTTTTGAAATTATTTAGTGATCACAGCCCAACAAAAGGTGAGAGAAGTAACTTATTGATCACCCCTTTTTCCAACATGTTAATTGATCACCACCAACTCAGCATACATGGGTGGTGGTGATTCATAATTACCCTTGGAATGCTAGTTTCACATGAAATGTTATTTATTTTACATCATAGAAAATAATGCTGATAAAAAAATGTAATTGCATTTATTTTTCAGATTCAATGTAAATAGAGATATAATCCGTTATTATGGGAAGTTTTTGAGTCCTTGACGGCAATGGTGTCTACCCAAGAAGTTATTAATTTTCAAGTATGATTTTAAATTGGAACATAATGCTGCTTATTGTTTTTACTGAATATGTGACCACTAAACCTGAAGAATTTTATAGAGATGTCATATTATCATTAGAGGATCATTGGAAAAAGGTTATTGTTTTTACTGAATATGTGACCACTAAACCTGAAGAATTTTATAGAGATGTCATATTATCATTAGAGGATCATTGGAAAAAGGTTATTGTTTTTACTGAATTTGTGACCACTAAACCTGAAGAATTTCATAGATATGGCATATTATCATTAGAGGATCATTGGAAGAAGGTTCACATTTTCATTAAATATTTATCATCCTTCATCTATTCAAAAAACAACATTTCATATATAACAACCTAATATATCAGTCTGTTCATTTCTATGTATATATTTATCTCAATTTGTCCATTTCTTTCCACTTATATATGACAGGTAAATAGACTGATAGATAAATAGATAGATAAATAAATAAATAGATAGATAGCAGTAGCATATTAAATTATATTCAAAAGTGTTTCCAGAAATAAATCTTTGAAGTTCACTTCAGTTTTTCAAGAGGATGAAGCAGAATCCATAAATGTGCTTTTGACCAAATCAATTTTTGTAGAAGTCGATATTTTTACAAGTAGGATTCGAGTTTTTTTCTTTTGTCAAAGATGAAGTTTTTTTATGACAAAAATATTTTTCTGCTCCATTTAAGAATTAGAGACCATCAACCAAAACTGTCAAATTAAGTTTCTTCAGTTTTTGAGCTGGTCTGGCTGGCTGGCTATGTATGTATGTATGTATCACGCATACAGGTTGCACTAATGGAGCTAGAGAGCTGAAAATTTCAACATTTACTGCTTATTTTTTTTATTTTTGAAAATTCTCCCAATAATGGGTTTTTAGTGGAACCTTCAATTTGAAATGTAAGTTTATGCTAAATTGTTCCCTTAGTTTGTGTCCAGCATTTGTGTCATGCTTGTTTTTTTTGAAAATTCAGATTTTTTTTAGTGATCACTGCCCAACAAAAGAGAAGTAACTTATTCATTGATCACCTCTTTTTCCAATTTTTGAATTGATCACCCCCAACATGGCATACTGCCAAAAGACATTGGTCACATAACAGTTTCTATTGAGTAACTAACCAGACCTGTTCTTTAATACTTCATATGTAGTTTAAATATTTCAAAGAGAAGAAAATTACTTTCACTTGTAAGAAAAATGTTCACCAATGAAGTATATATTATGAAAACATTTTTTTAAAAATTTACATTTAAAAAATCTTTACTCTAATTAACTTTGACAGGAAACAAAACGGAAAGTGCATTTAAAAATAAACATGCAAC
>VCCN01002162.1:11525573-11541160 GCA_006491835.1 Architeuthis dux | reverse complement strand
TGTCTGGCCGTTTCCTACTTCTTTTACTATCCCATGGGCAAAAAAGTGACTGAACCTTATTATACACTGATTTTACTCAGACTAGTGTCCTCATCTTGGTTGTTATAGGCAGTGTATAGTGGAATAGTCAATTGTTACAGACAGAGAAACAAACAGAAAAAGTCTCAATGTTTACTATGCATATAATCCATAGTTAAAGGGGCGTAACTCCTGTATGATAAAAAACATGAATACTTCTGGAAGGTGTACACTTACACATAACACTGGATTAGTAAGAATAAACATCACTATCACTTTATCTTCCAATATATCAGTGTGGTATTCCAGTAACAATATTCTGACATTAATGTAATTGGTGGGTAGATTTATTGTATAGGAGGATAATTACTAGCCTCCAGGAACCAATACCCGCCATATTATTACATACATGATTTGATCTGAACTCTGGCATAATTATTTGCTTGTGTGTATTTGTTTTGATCACATAGAATTATGGGAAGCTTATATATTTCCCAAAGGCATTAATATAAACTGAAAAATTGGATACCAGGATTGAAATTATAGTCTGGTTCTTATATTTCTTCTATAACGTTTAGCTTCCAGTATAATTTTTAACAAAATATTTGGATAAGAGATCCTTACATGCTGTGTATATAACCCCTGATATTACAAGTAGGATTTATCCAACAAATATGTCAATACCATAAATAAAATGAGACAACAGGTCTAGTTGGTCACTCAATAGAAACCGTCACGTAACCAAAGTCTCTTGGCAGCATGCTGTGTTGGTGGTGATTAATTAAAAATGGGAAAAAGTGGAGATCAATGACTAAATTACTTATCTCGCCTTTTGCTAGACTGTGATCACTAAAAAAGGATCAAATTTAAAAAAAAAATAAGTGTGAATGCTGCCGGACACAAACTAAGGGACAAGTTTAGCATAAACTTACATTGCAAAGCAAATTGAACCTCCCCTCCCCCAAAAAACTTATTATGTGGGGGATTTAAAAAAAAACCAAAACAACGTTTTTTTCTAGACATAATAAGGAGTAAATATTTAAATTTTCAGCCCCGTAGCTCCATTGGTACGACCAGGGCCGGGCAGAGGGGGGGGGGGCTACTTAAAGAGCAGTTTGAAATGTGGGCCTCCATTTACCATCTGGCCTAGTCCTATGACCAGCTCTGCCCATCCCTGTGTGCGGCCTGTATGCATGATAGGTACATAGACAGCCAAGATAGCCAGCCAGCCAGACCCACTTAAAAACTGAAGAAACCTATGTTGAGAAGTTTTGGTTTACGGTTTCTAATAATCAGAGTTGTGATTTAGTACAAACTGCATTTACATATAGGCAAGCTTCTAGTATTGCTTATCATTGACCACCAGGGCCTTTGAAAGGAATTTTATCAGGAGATACAAAGTTTCTTTCGGGAGGTGGAGGTGAGACCCTGTATTAAACATTACAGGTTTTATGCAATAAAGCTGTAATGCCAACATTGGTATGGAAGATGAGAGAGAGGTGGAATGGAGTGATGTTTATTTTCTGCATTTGAGGCCTTATGCTCCTATACACCATCATAAATATAAATGAAATAAAGAAGGACCAGCGAGAAGAAAGTCCATTTGAACATCTTGGTTCATGCTACAATACAGATAAGAAGAGAGCATTCACATAGAAGCATCCTTTTATATTGCAATGCAAATCAGAAGACATAATTATTACTAAAAAGTAAAAGAAAAAAAAGAACTAGCATTCCAAGGGAAATTATGAATCACCGCCACCCATATATGCTGTGTTGGGGGTGATCAATTAACAAGTTGGGCTGTTATCACTAAAAAAAGTCTGTATTTTCAAGCAGGCATAAACTAGTGACCAATTTAGCATAAACTTACACTGCACATTGAACCCCACTCTAAAAACATATTTAGCAGGAGGAAATTAAAAAAAAACAAGGGGAGTATGTGTGCAAAATTTCAAGTTTCTACTATGAACAGTTAGGGTTGGGCAAAGTCTGGATACATAGATACATAGATAGATATAAATGTCAGAACACATGAATAACCTAAACCCAGCAATAAACCAGTGTTGTGGGTAGCAGTGATTGTATTAAAAATCAGGAAGAAAGTGATTGTCAGTGGTCAGGAATTAATGCAAACCTTACTCACAGAATAAAGTTATTATATGTATAATTTAAATGCATTCCAAATGATTTTACTATAGAAATGCATTAAAATCAGGAAAAAAGAGATTGTCAGTGGTTATGAATTAAGCCAAATGTTACTGAAAGGACATTGTTATTAGATGTATAATTTTTGAATCTGTTACTCTATTGAGCAGAATTTAAGTTTAAGTTTTGAGTTTACCACAGGTCTGCTTTAGGGGCTTGTCTCCTGGTTTGTTTTCATGCCAGAGTAACTTTCTTTTAGTTGGTCTGCCCTTTGAAGCTTCGGGTTCCCTGCTATTTACTTATAGCTGGCATTTGTTTCAAAATCATAAAATCTAAACCTGAAAGTTTCTGAATGCTTTTCTAGTATTGGAGTGTCTTGTGGATTGCACATTTGGGCTTGTGAGTTTCTTCCACATCATCCATGCATGTTCTCTTTTTCCTTCCTCTTCCATGTTTCCCAGGCATACGGCCTTGTAATGTATGGCATTTTATTTCTCATGGCCCAGGAATTTAAGTTTACTCGCATTTATTGTTTGCATTTATTATCTTTATGTGTGGTCGCATTGGAGTACTGCCTTATTTGTTATTTTATATCTATATTATATAACAACAGTTCTACTTCTAAGTTTCTATGAAATTCTGGTGTTATAGCCCATGTTTCAGAAGCATATAGCAAGATTGATCAAATGTAGCAGATTAATAATCTAAGCTCTAACTGCCCTGCTATTTACATATAGCTGGGAGAGTTATGCTTAGCATTTGTTTTAAAATCGGAGAATTTGAACCAGAAAGTTTCTCAATACTTTTCTAGTGATGGAGCATAGGACCTTATTAGAAACTGTCAATCAAAACTGTCAACATCAACATAGGTTTCTTCAGTTTTTAAGTGGGTCTAGCTGGCTGGCTATTTATGTATGTATTGCGCATACAGGCTGCACGAATGGAGCTAGAGGGGAGAAAATTGAAACATTTATTCCTTGTTATGTCTAGAAAAACATTTTTTTTTAAAATTCCACCACAGAATAGGTTTTAGTGGGGGTTGAATTTACAAAGTAAGTTTATGCTAAATTGGTCCCTTAATTTGAGTCCAGCAGTGTTCATGCTTGTTGTTTGAAAATTCGGACCTTTTTAGTGATCACCGCCCAACAAAAGGCGAGTAAAGTAACTTATTCATTGATCACCATGTTTTTCCAATTATTTAATTGATCACCCCCAACACGGCATGCTGCCAAAAGACGTTGGTCACATGACAGTTTCTATTGAGTGACTAACCGGACCTGTAATGACATGGTCATTATGCCATCTTTTCACAGCCAGTCAAAAGTAAAGCTGCTGAGGAAGCAAATCTTTTAACTCTCTCAAGAAAACGTTTTTTTATTTGGTTTTCGATTTGTAGTTTAATGAAAATGTAGGAATAGAAAAATTGATCATAGCTGCGGGTAAACCAAAAAATAAACGCTGTTATCTATTGGTTCATTATAAACAATATCTATTGTTATTTGTGCAGTGAAAATCGTTTAAACATTTACAAAATTCCTTGCACACTTAGGTCTTTCCGCAAAGTATCCAGCCATTTTGAATATCTTGAGAACCGGTTGCATGGCCTTGATGTAACCTGGCCACAAATCAGAGGGGACATTGATGCGCATGCGTGAACACACACTCTCCTGTGGGGTAACTCAGTCAGCAGTGAGACATCATTGAGTGTAATGTGTGACTTTTACATTCACAATGACCAAGTGTGTAGGGTTTTTTGGCAAAACTTTGCATAACCCATGTCTGTCAGACCCCACCCAGTCCAGATTTGTCTCCTTGTAACTTCTGGCTTTTTGTCATTCAAAAGGAGGAGATTTCAGGCTGTGGATGAGATTATGGAGAATATGCGACAGCTGATAGTGATCACAAAAGAGGACTTTGCAGACTGTTTTGAAAAGTGGAAGGGATGCTGGGATGAGTGTGTGCGGTCCCAATATCAGTACTTTGAAGGGGACTAAGGCGTCATTGCCCTATTTTTTTGTTTATATTAAATAACTGGATACTTTCCAGACAGACCTCTTATATATAAATATACGTGACAATGACAATGGCTCAGTTGGTAAGAGAGCTACCTAGCAATCACTTGGTCATGATTTCAAATCATGGTAGGGAATTTGGTTTAACATGAGGTGATGGACAAACATTGAAGCGTTTACTTCCCTAAATTTGGTAAGGATTGTTCTTGTTCTTCTTGTTATGGGGGAAAAACAAAGTCAACTCCAACTTGGACTGGAGTTTGAGAAAAGAAGAATCCCACAATAACTGAAGATGGAAACTATTCTGTGTGTCAATGTATGTCACAGGACCCAGACATGGTTACTAATTAATAGACAATTGTCAATTACGAGTCGGTATTGGAGTTAGCAGAAAAATATAGGAATTGGAGTCGATGGATTGATACACTGACTCCCCAGTCCTGCAGGTAGATAGTCAGAAAAGAATTTCTGAAACAGTTGTTATTGATCAGCTGCTACAGAAAAAGTAAAGACAAAAGAATTCATACGAGAAAAGATAGAATAATATAAGTTCTATCCTGAAAGTATACAGCCATTTTGAATTTTTCAAGAACCGATGGTGTGGACTTGATGTAAATTGGCAACCAATTTAAGGAGGATGTTACTGAGCAAGTGCGAACAGACAATCTTCTGTAGGGTTACTCAGTTGGAAGTGAGATGCCATTGCATGTTTTTTTGGCAAAATATTTAATCACCCAAGTCTGTCAGCCCCATCCCCTACAGTCCAGATTTGGCTCCTTGTGACTTCTGGCTTTTCCCAAAGCTAAAATCACTGTTGAAAGGGAGATTTCAGACCATAGACAAGATTATGGATAGCGTAACGAGGCAGCTGATGGTGATCCTAAAAGAGTGAAAGGGATGCAGGGATAAGTGTGTAAAGTTCCAAGTTCCTTTGTTGGCAGATGTAACAAGGCAACACGTGGGGTTATATTTGGCTGTTAATTCAAACCATCCTTCCTTTTGTTAACTTCAACACCAGGCAAAGGTTATCATTGGTCTGCCTGATACCTTATTGAATGAATTGGATGAGGGGAATACAGTGAAGGGGAGTAAGATACCATTGCCCTAAGTAGGCTATTTTTTGTAAATATTAAATGGCTGGATACTTTCCAGACAGACCCTGTAAGTATGCATTTGGACGGTGGATTTAACAAGCAAATAGCAACTAAAACATTCCCTTAAAAACATGTATAAAGGAAATGTTTCTCCTTGCTTCTCTTTTAACCCTTTATGGGGCACCCCCAAAAATATTTTAGATATCAAAACAACCTTTTTGTATGTTAAACTAGACCTAATTACAAGATATTTTCAGTTGCAAGTTTTCTGAAATTTTGTTGTTTATGGTGTTTATGTTATATATGGTGCCTCAACCAAAAAGTCACCAAAATGGAAAATATAAAAAAATTAAATATTAAAGTAGAAAGTTAAATAAAACATAGAATTAAAGAATAACACCCAATATAATGAATAGATACAAAAAAATTGATATTGACAAAAAAGATAACACCTCCAGGTTGATTTGAAAATCTTATTGCACGGGCCAAAAACAGGCAATTATAATGGGATATGGTATGCGTGTACATTGCAAAGTGAGCAGACCACATTGGTGCGGATTATGTTGTCTTTGTGGCTACAATATTTGCATGTGAGGCGGGCACTTCATGCTGGCAATTTAAGTGATCATATATCACTTGCTCCATAAAGGGTTAACAGAATATAAAATGGCTTTTTCCAGTTTCATGCAGATGTAAATTAGGAACTGAAATCTTCAAATCAAACTGTAAATTAATGCAGATTTTTTTAATGCTCTTGTGGTGTTATTCTCAAACTGTGCACTGCAAATGCACATGGCTGCATAATGCATAAAATTAGTTTGCATATCAATGCAGAAGAGGCAGATTTTTAAATTACCGTCCTTGGGGTTTCCGAGAGGTGTAGGGTTACTAAACAAAGAATGGTCTCAGTGAACCAAGTTCAAACTTAACCTTTGTGTTTGTGTCCACTTTACACTAATGTCCTTGGGAAAGGCATGAATCCACTTCTCCCCCAATTATGGGTAAATAGCAGTGCAGACCGTTTTTTTGTTTTAGTCTTAGTTCCCTAACAGCTATGGGTCAATAGTATAGTAGACTGTGCTCTCTAGGCTTGGTTGGCAACCAGTCTAGGAGATGGACTACTCTAATTCTGAACCACTGGAATTGGTTCCACTTCTTCCAATAGGTCAGGTCAGAGATTATTTTTTGGTGCTGGTACCATGTAACCCAATACAACTTGTCAGATGTTACTTGGAGAGGGGATAAGCCCCTGAGAAATGCTATAAAGGGCTGACAATCAACATCATCAACAGCACCCCATAACACTAGATAATGGGTTTAACTGGATGCATTATCATTTTCCTGAACTATTTCAGTTATATAATGATTTGATAAATATTGTTTGAAATTCTGAGATGAGTCGGCATCGTCGTTGTCGTCGTCATTTTTAAATTTCTTTTTTATTCGATAAGTTATTCAGATTAGTTTCTCATCCTTACTGTTTATATCTTTGCATTTCAGCAAATACGTTCTTTGGCTTTTTGGACATTGTTTGAAATTCTGAGATGATTCATTATCATTATTCTGCAAGTTGTTTGGACAAATATTCATACTTGATATTTCAGCCAGTGTGTTTTTGGCCTTCCTTCCTCAAGAGTTTAATTCATAATTCTTTTTTAAAATGAATCTCTTCTAGATCTTAGCATCAGAAATTTCATGAGGAAAATTTGATCAAAAATTGTGTGTATTATATCTCATGGTCAGGAACATAAGTCTCAACCAGCCAATTCTTAAAAATTACGCTTGCAGAACATCAGAAAGCTGTAATCTAGCTATACATATATAGAAAGAAAGTGGAACATATTGTCCTCTTTGGAATGAGGTCAAAATATCAGGTAACCTCAATGGAAATTATGTAGAGTGAAAGAGCCTGACAAAAGGTTCCATAAACAAACCTCATAGAGAATTCAATGTGATATGGGTATCTATCCCCAGAAAAGAAAAGGACCACTATGAGGGCCTTTTGTAACTGAAAAATGATATTGTAAATTATTTGTTGCATGTCTTGTGAAAATGAATAAATGTGTGTGTCTACTCTGTACATGTAGCTGGATTTTTTTAAAGACCGACTTGTGAATTAATCATTGTGGTTTTATTTTTCTTGCCTTTGTTGTTTATTTTTCACAAACTTTTGTCCATCTACCATCCGGCCTTCCTTGGGTGTCTTTTTTGTTCTAGAATGCCAAATTGTGTTCCAGGGGAGCACGTGCAAACCCTTACAAACACAGAGATGCAAAAACATGTATGTGAGGGGATGTGCACACTCCCCCGGAACAAAATTCGATATTCCAGAACAAAATAAACACATGAGGAGGGAAGGTACATGGCTAAAGTCTGACTAAACCACACACAATGATTAAGACACCTCTTCAGACAAAAACTGTCATGCCAATTATCGCTCTCTGCGAGAATCTTTGATGACCAATTCTAAAATTATCTAGAAAGGAAAACAAAAACCTAACAAATCAGATCACACACCCAAGGAAAGCCAATGACACATCAGCTGGAACATAAAGATGAGGATACACAACTCAATAAATTGTGGAATAATGACACTGACTCATGTTAGAATTTCAAACAATGTTTATGAAATCTTCATCTGGAAGGAATTTTCAAAATTCTCAAAAGTCCAATTTCAGCTTCCATCATTTTCTCTACAGAAAAAAAGCACAAAACTGTAACAATGAGAAAGAGAGGGGAGGATGCATGTAATGGTGTTATCAACATAGCAGTTTTAGGACTAGCATGTAGTGCCACATACTGCTTTTTCTTGTTCTTCAGCCACGCACATTAATTTTTTTCATGTTGCCATTAATTACAGCCATACATGAAATGTTGAAAGTATACCATTTTTTCTAATAGCTTTTTTTTATGTTTCAGCATTTGTTTTTCTTGCCCTGCATTTAAGGCATTTTAGCAATTTTCAACCATTGTTGCTACATTATTTATGTGTGTTGACAATTATGCCATTGATTGGGAAGGTCCTGTTTTTTGAATGATCGTGACCTGGGAGCGTCCACTTTTTTGAATGTTCAGATATGGCAAACCCTAAAATAGTATGAAAAATGTTGTCACCGACAAATATAGTAGATGTTATGTCTTTCTATGTACAAGGTCTGCCCATTTAAATGTTATAAAAACAAAGCCAGTGCCGAGGATGCACACTAGCATCATTAATTTCATAAATTTAATTAAGAGTAGTCTTATAAAAGACGTGCGGAATATCTTATTACTGGCATGGAAAACGGAAACGGCCAAACTAAGTATGAATTTGGGAACATTTACTTCAAATTAATACCTGTGAGAAAGGCATGAATCCACTTATCCCCCACCCAAGCTAATGTAGCCTATTAGCACTGTAAGTCAGTCCATCTAAGGGAAGGTTATTCTGAGGGGAAAAAAAATACAGCTTGGTAGTCGCCATAGCTGGTCCGAAGCCCAAGTAAAAGAGGATGGCTGGGCATTGGGCTAGCAACTCCACCCCATAAAACCAACTTGTTACTGAAACCACAGCAGAGTAGTTGCAGCCCTATGATCCACAAGGAGCTCACAGGAATAAACAAACAGTTTTATATAGCAATTTGTAATGGTAACTCTAATAAAAACATGGATGGCATTTGGAAAAGGTTCAAATATCCAAGATAGCAGTAACATATGTTTCAATACTGTGTGCCTCATAATGATATTTTCCTCTGAAAATCCTGACTAGCACTCACTGGTTTGCCTCATAAGACCATAGGCTCATATTTTTGTTAAGGTCTAATTTCAGGTAAGAATATATTACACTCATGTTTCATACCTGCAGATTAGAAAATTATAAAACTAGAAAGTACTCAGAGACTCTATACCCCTGCCAACGCCACTGTCACTAAAAACTGAATGAAAATCAGTCCATATATAGCTACGATGAAGGGAAGGTATCTATAAAAAAATCCCTGGATCCATTCCCAAATTTAACCAATTCTTCCTAATTCCATGGAATTTCATAGAAATACATTGAGAACTTTTAGAGATATTGTGTGGAAAGACATATGGCTAAGATGCAAGGGAGGTAACAGTAAAAACAATTTGTGGTTCCACTCCCAGATTTAACCAATTCTTCTTATCCCCATGACCTACTCTTCCAGGATATTTCACTGAGATTCATTGAGAACTTTTGGAGATATTGTTTCATTGGTAGAGGTAACAAGCCAACACGTGGGGTTATATTTGGCTGTTAATTCAAACCATCCTTCCTTTTGTTACCTTCAACACCAGGCAAAGGTTATCATTGGTTTGCCTGATACCTTACTGAATGAATTGGCCAATAGACATAAGATCCTTGTTAGGAACAATAATAAATCACAAACAACATCAGGATCTTTGGAAATAATTACAAACAAAGGGTCCACTTGGATAGTGTAATGGTTAGCAGTCTGCCTCACATGCAGAAGGTCCTGGGTTCGATTTTCAGTATGAGCGAAGAGTGTGGAAAACTCTTCATTAAGACAAATTTCCCTTTGCACTCAGCAGCTAATTGAGTACACTCTAAGCTGTGTGATTAGGGTGGAGGTATTCCCTTCGGTGGACTTCCATTCTGCAAAGGGGTGGTCATAAAAAACTTGTAGGAATAAAGTCCTGGTCTCGACCAGACTTGAAACTTGCAAGGATCAGTAAGCTGACACATGCAACAGAAAACGGGTCTTCGTCACTGGGCTCCATTGGGAGTTATCTCTTAAGAGACCTTACTTTTTACAAACAAAGGAGATACCAACTATATGGCTACAGTAATCTGACCTATAAGAGGAGTGGCCTAAAAAAGGATTTGTATGAGCATCAAGATGGTTTTCCATTGCAAAATTACTCTATGCAACAGTGACGTGCACAGACTTTCAGACGAGCAGGGGCTTAGTTGAAAAAAAAAGGAGCTCTACAACATTTAATGCAGCAGCTCCCAACCTGGGGGTCACGGAACCTTGAGTGTCTACAAAGGTTCCCATATATACAAATACACTAATAAAACTTACATACTACTACTATCATGAGTTGCCATAACATATGAGAGATGATAATTATATAACTGCACCTAAATATACTAAATAAACTTTATTACTACTACTATTACTACTACTACTACTTCTACTACCATAAATAACAAAAAATCATGTGTTACTGGCAGAACCAGTATATGAAAACCAAGTGCTAGTAACATGTCTTCTATGGAAATATATTTTTGAATTATGACTGAAAGGGCACTTTTGATGTGAAGAAGAAAAAAGGCCGGGGCTCAAGCACCCCAACCTGTGCACGTGCATGCTATACAATCTCCTCATAAAAATTGGATATCCATTTGCGATATGTTTTATGTTTATTCCTGTAGACGTCTTGTCTTGCAGTTTCAGTAGCAAGAAGGTTTTACGAGTAAGTTGCTAGCGCCATGCCTAACCCTCCTCTTTTAGCCAGACTTGAGATCAGCCATGGCATCTGCCAAGCCATAGGTATTTTTCTCTCAGAGTAACCCTTTCATAGATGGACTGCCTTACTGGGCTATTTACCTGGGTAGAAAAGTGGATATATGTCTTTCCCAGGGGCATCAAAATGAACGTAAACAGTCTCTGCTGAAACTAGGATTCCATTTTTTATGCCAGTAACTGCTATGCCACTCCACACCTACCCTGTTTGAGATAAGTATGGCCAAAATTGTGTGTATATTAACATCCCATGCAGTTGTGGTCGGGAATAGAATGAAGAAATAAGCCAAACCCTATAAATTAGGCTCAAAGAATACTAGAAAGCTGTAATCAAAAGCTATATTGTAAAATTGAACATGGCTTCAGATATTTGGAAAGGGTGCTCATCATCCACTTACTAGGTAGTCCAAACAGTCAGTTTTGGGGTGAAAATGTCACAGTAACGCTAATTTTTCCCTGTTTCTCAAGTGTTCATTCTCCACAATGTTGACTAATACAAAACTGTTATCCATGCCATAATAAAGAATGTCCAATTCTGAATCTGTTGGTGTCTTTTTGTCACCGTTTGACTTAAAAGGAATTTTACAGCGAATTTTCAATTTAATGCATTTACAGTGCCCAAACTACACTGTGACGGTTTTTTACTGTGGTCGAAAAAAAAGGTGTCTATAAATAAATGATTGCTGACACCTCCTCTTTCGATGTATATCTTTAGAACTAATATCGCCTAGTAGAAAAATAAATGTTCTTCAGTTTCGTATAAAATTTAAGCAAGTACACAATGTCTACATATTAAAAAAATGATGGCTTTTCAGTTTTATAGGGTGTTGAAAATGCCATTTTTTTGTAAGTGCTCAAATGAGTCCGCAAATGAATAAATAATCATAATTAGTGAACTAATAGGAGTAGAGAGACAAATGTGGTATTAAAATGTTCAGAATAACAAGATCTATAAGGGGAAACAGGCAGCAGATGTACAAGATCTTCCTGTAAAAACTCATTGGAGTACCTACTCTTAGAGATGAAGTTCAAATGAATGGCCTCCCTTTTGTTTCTACAGACAATGGAACACACTAGAGTGTCCCCTCCAGGGCCCATGCCTGGGTGAAGCATATGGATATCCTGGGATACCCAGTCATCAGAATCCCTGGTGATGTAGTCCAAAGGAAAGCAGAGACTGATATGTTTGGCATCAGCTTGGCTGCAGGAGCTGCAGGAAGGACGTCAAATTGGGCTTCAAACTGCCTTAAAAGAGGTCCACTCCTTGGTTTGGAATCAGAGTTGTCCTTCTCCTAGACTGGTTGCCTTCCCAAGGCTAGAGAGCCCAATCTTCCCTGCTATTTTACCCATAGCATTTTGGAGAAGAGATGGATTCATTCCTTTCCCATGGGCATTAGTGCAAAGTGACCATAAACAGCCTCGACCAGAGTTTGAACTTGGGTCGCCAATTCCATTGTCCATGCCATTACTGCTACACCAATCGCAACTCCACTGAGGTTCAAATAACAGATAGGGAACCTCACTGGGTGAGACCAGCGTTTGAACTTGGGTCGCCAATTCTATTGTCCATGCCATTACTGCTACACCAATCGCACCTCCACTGAGATTCAAATAACAGATAGGGAACCTCACTGGGTGAGACCAGAGTTTGAACTTGGGTCGCCAATTCCATTGTCCATGCCATTACTGCTACACCAATTGCAACTCCACTGAAGTTCAAATAACAGATAGGGAACCTCACTGGGTGATTGTGTAAGGTAAAAGAAGCTGCTTGCATGAGCTGGATAAAAGGCTGCATGAGATAAGCCAGTATAAAGTTCAATGTAATGTCAGTACCTATGCTTAGAAAAGAAAACAATATAGAATTCCCCAACAACTGAAAAATATGGTATAACTAGTGTCTTGTGAGTGTACTAAGAAGATTAACATGTGTTGAACTACTTTGTATTGTAGCCAAATTGTTTTTCTGTCAAACTAAAAAGAAATTTTAAAAAAGGAAAGATATTGATTCAACCTGCAGGATTCTATCAAATGTATTATACACCTGAGGAAGACTGACAGACATAACAATAAAACCAACTAGGATGAGAATATAAGCTGGAACAATTCATGGAATAATGATAATGGCTCATCTCAGAATTTTAGACAATATTTACAAAATGCTGATCTTTTTAGCAGTCTGTTTCAAAAGATAAGATCAGATCCTTCAGGAATTCACTTTGTTATTTCAATTTTCCACAGGCAAAGATATTGTGAATCCATAGGTAATTTTTTTCAAATTTCTTTTTCAAAATTGAGGATTAAAGTTCATTAACTATATGTGTGAATGGGGGGTATAAAAAATAAAAATAAACAATTCATTTGTTTGAAGTTGTCTCTAATTTATATTTAAATGGAAGAAATAAAATGAAATTCCACCCTGACACTGCTTAATAGTTCCTGTCTAGAAAGCTGTGTAGCTTCAAACAATAATGATGTTGCTGAAAAAACAAAAAATATATATGTTTTCTCTTTTAATATGGAAGTTTCATATTTATGTAAGTTTATATTTATATAAGTCTTACCGACTTAAAGCATTTAAGATGTTACTACAGAAAATGTTTTTAAACTAAAATATATATTATCGTCATCATCATCATCATCATCATCAGCATATTTGTATATTATTTTTCACTCTAGTCCTCCCTCTGATCGATGTTGATCTTTTTCTATCTCTTAGAGTTATCCCTAGCATTGCTCATTTCTCTCTCTATATATGCATACACATAAATAAATATATATAGTACAATATATCTATAAATCTGTACATAGAGAGTAGAATGTATGTGTACGTGTCTGGCTTTTAGAAAAAAAAATCATTTTTCTCGATGTTATGCAGCTATCATACCAGAGTTCTTTAATCCAATCAATTTTAGCTTGTAAACTTTTCTCTTTATATTCATCAAGACAAGAGTGAGAAATTAAATTCAAATTTAATTATCCAGGAAATAACTGAAAGAAGAGAAAGGAAACATTTCCATCTTGAAAAATATTTTATTAGTTAATTAATCTCTTGTTAAATTCATGAAATACAAAAAAAAAGGTCTGTTAGTCACTCAATAGAAACCATCACATGACCATGACAAAAATTGGAAAAGGGGGTGATCAATGAATAAATTACTTTTCTCACCTTTTGTTGGGCAGTGAACACTAAGAATGTCTGAGTTTTCAAAAACAACCATTAATCCTGCTGGACACAAACTAAGGGACCAATTTAGCATAAACTTATATTGCAAATTGAAACGCCCACTAAAAACCTATTTAGGGGGGTAATTTTCAAAAAACAAAAAAAATGTTTTTTTCTAGACATAAGGAGTAAATGTTTAAATTTTCAACACTCTAGCTCCATTGGTGCGGCCTGTACATGTGATACAAACAAGCCAGCCGGCCAGCCAGACCAACTTGAAAACTGAAGAAACCTATGTTGATGTTGACAGGTTTGGATGAGTTTTTCTAAAAATATCCTAAAATAAACATCTATGATCAGTCAAAATTAAACAATGGCGAAGCAGAGAGGCCTTGAATATTGTGGCATGACTTTTCATCGAACATGCAATATACACACGCACATACATGCAACTAACACAGACATGTGTATGTGGTATGTGTGGATGTGAGTATATGTGTATGTGTGTGGATGTGGTATGTGTGTGTTTGTGGCATGTATGTGTATTTTGCATTTTCTATGAAACGTCATTCGATAAAGAGTTGTGGTACCCTTAAAAAAACTGACCGTCTTCTAGCATTTTTTTTATCTTTGTTGTAAAAGAATTCTTCTTTATTGAATAATATTGAAAGAATGCTTTTCTTTTATTTTGGCTATTACATACATGGGGGTTCAGCGTATACCTACTTCTCAATTTCCAGGTTTTTTGTATGTTCAATGTCTACTAATGGAGAGATTACTGTATAGCTAGTTCCCAAAACCAAGCCTTACCGTTCCGAAAACCCATATGCGTCACTGATTCAAAAGTATTGAATTATATATTATTTGATTGCAGATAAATATTTTGACAATACAGAGAAAGCCGTTTTTTTTTGTAATCACAGATAATGCTATCAAACGGTTAATGCTATCAAAATCCGACACAAAGTAAGAGTCCAGTTCAGCATTATACTTACATCGGAAATTCGACCCCTTGCTAAAAACTTGGAATTTTCAAAAGCTAATATGCTAAAAACATGGGATTCCATTAGTAACTGCAAAAAAAAATCCCTTTGTGTACTTAAAGCAGATCTTAGATTGTTTTTAATGTCAATTTTGTCATCCAAAATCAATTCTGATTATACCATGATTGATGTCTGCTTACAGCAAAATTTAAACTTTAATGACTTTTTTAAAATCTGTAATATTTTTATTGTTAAGAAAATTTCATATAAATTCAATAACATTTAAATATTAAAACAGGTAAACATATTTTTCCAAAGTGTAGAGATATATAAATAAAAACACATACATTTAATGATTTTTGTAACAATGTAATCTTTTGTATAGGTTTTTATATGTTAATTCTTTTTTCTATTGCTTTTTTCTTTTTCCTTTTTATGAAGCAGAAGATGAAAACACAAGTTACAAAAGAAACAAAGTTTGTATTTTGAAGAAAACAATAAAAGACTTAAAGGGAGTGGATTCTGTAGGCCATTTTGTTGTTTTAATGGAGAAGAAAAATAAAGACAATGAAATCTCATAATAGCTTCATGATTAAGAAGACAGTGTAAATGCATATATACAGTATCGGCCACACATAAGTACAACCCTACCACTATTTTATAGAAATTTAATTGTC
>VCCN01002162.1:11477509-11494448 GCA_006491835.1 Architeuthis dux | reverse complement strand
CATCGTCGGCAGATATAAATTGAAGTCAGTCTTTTAACATTGCTAAAGTGTTGGTGAAATGTTTCCATGTTTTCCCTATATATGATTGTCTTACATGAGAAGTAATGAAAAAAATGAATAAACAGAACTTAAAACATTTCTGTAGGTAAGATCTTTATTTTAAAAAGATCTTTTTCCGTAGTAACATCTTAAATGCTTTAAGATTGTAAGACTTATATAAATATAAACTTATATAAATATGAAACTTTCTATATTAAAAGAGAAAACATATATATATTCTTTCTTTTTTCAATAACATCTTTAGTGTTTAAAGCTACAAAGCTTTCTAGAAATAAATTGATTGCAGGTATATATAACATCATCATCATCATCATCATCATTCATCACAAGTCCACTGCTGGAAAAATGCCTTACCCAGCTCCTTCCATGTTAACCGTGACTGTGCTAACCTTTGCCATTTCTTACTGGTTAACCTTTCTATCTCATCTCTCCATCTTATGTCTGGTCTTTTCTTACTGCCTTTTCTATCCCGTAGGTACCAATCAACTAATCTTTTGAACCATCTGTTATCCTTCCTTCTTTTTATGTGTCTAGCCCATGTCCATTTTTGTCACTTAATCACATCAATGATAACTTTTACCTTGGTCTGCTCTTGGATCCTTATATATATACCTAGAGATAGATAGAGAGAGAGACAGAGGGAGAAAGAAAGAGAAAGAGAGATTACTAGGATTACCAGAAATAAATTGATTGTCGGTATAGACCACCTACACACAATAAATCAACTAATCAAAAAGTTATTAGAATACAACAAACCACTTTGTTTGGCTTTTGTAGATTACGAAAAAGCATTCAACATGGTAGAACACACTGCAGTCTTCAACCCAATGAGAGAACAAGGTGTTAATGAGAATTATATAAAAGTCATTCAGAACATAAACGAAAATGGCACTGCAAGAAGTAATTTGACAGTGTGGAAATGAAGGATTGAGAAACGTGTGTTACATCTCAAACATATTTATTATCATTAAGATAAGACTTTATGCATTTCGCCGTCATCAGAAGAGATTTGAACAGTGCAGAGAAAGTGCTGTTGGAATTGCCGAATGAAGTGATAAATGGTTGTTAGTTTTGTTTCTTGTGAGGAGGAGAGAAAGTCTAATTATAATCTAATGTGTTTGTTTGTTCTGCTTATGGTTAGTTGCATTAATCTGTACAGCAATACCTTAACCGTACTACATCAAAACCTGCACTAATCGAAACCGCAATATTCAAGGTATTCCTGTAAACGTTGTCTCTTTATTGACACCGGTAAAACAAGAAGTGCAAGGAGTATTTGATCAGAGTTTGCAGAGGTTCACTTAAGCAACGTTGAAGGAGGAAATTGTTTGCGCCTGCATTTTCTAATAAACAACTCCAACCAAATAATCAAGACTAATTGGAAACAGCCAAGAGTTCTTTTGAACTTTACTATTTGCCAAGGAAAAGTGTGTTTGTAAATAATAATTTATAAGACAGAGAAGAAAATTGCATAAACGAAATAAAGAACAGGTCTGGTTACTCACTCAAAAGAAACCATCACATGACCAATTTCTTTTGGCAGCAGCATGTTGAGAGTGGTCAATTAAAATTTGGAAAAGGGGGTGATCAATGAATAAATTACTTCTCTCGTCTTTTGTTTGAATTTAAATAAAACAAGCGTGAACGCTGCTGGACATGAACTAAGGGACTAATTTAACATACACTTACTTTGTAAATTGAACCCCCAACTAAAAATCTATTTTGGGGTGGAATTTTTTTAAAAACCCCAAACCCGATTTTTCTAGACATAATAACGAGTGAATGTTTAAATTTTCAGTCCTCCAGTTCCATTGATGGAGCCTGTACTCGCAATAGATACATAGATAGATAGCCAGCCAGACCAACGTAAAAACTGAAGAAACCCATGTTGATGTTGACTGTTTTGGTTGACGGTTTCTAACAAAAAGAAAAACTTTAAAATAAAACTGCAAGCAAAATAAATCAATAAATATATAAAGAGAAAGAAAAAATAGAAACATAATATTAAGTTGTTGATTTTCCAAAAACTTGATGGAGAAATATGATCACAAAATCAATATATTTGTGTTATATTAGCAATTTTTCATTTAATTCATTGCAAAAATAAATAAATAAATACAGTAAAAAAAAAAATGTGCTGAAATAAATACATCTAAAATAAAAATCCAGTTATAATGGAATTAAAATTTTAAAAATCCAACAATACGATTTTTCCAGCAATGTGATTGACTATGCTATTTTCAATTTAAAAATAAGGAATTATTTTTTTTTTAGTGATCTGCCTATTCTGTTGAACTTTTAGTTAAAATTTAAAGTTAAAAATCTTAGGCAAGTTTCTCATTTCTGTAAACATTATGCAATTATTGATAACACATTGTCAAATGTTTTTTAAAGAATAAATTCTTATAGAATTCTGAAAGAAGTTAGCTGTTTTTCTCTCTTTAAATATTAAATATCAGAAAATTCTATTTTAGTAATTAGTGGGGCAACAAATTGAAAAATCGTTTAAATGGTGATACAAGCATAAAATGTTGCATGTGGTTCACCTTTAGGCTGATTATTAAGAAATCAACGTTAGCCACTTGAAAATCCATTATGGCCTCCACTTTTCAAGATGGCCACCTACTTATCTTCATATAATCAAAACAAACTGTCCAAAATTATTATGTGAGGGGTCAATTCCTATATGTTGAAATATGGAGATTCTATTTTCGCAACATCTGATTTTTTAGGATGGATCTATTCATTATTTTTAGAAAGTTTAAGATATTTTATGTCTCAATTGCCTAATATTTTATTTGATGATTCAGTTTTCATAGTAATTAGGCATCTAGATGGATCATTGTGTATTTATTGGGCCTTAGAACTGGCACACAGCTACACAGTGCAGTGCAGTTCAAACCAAACTGATAGCATTTGCATCTTTCATGGCATTCGGTTTTACATCTGCATTTTGTCAGCTGTTGGCGACACTTTGCAATTGGTTGGAGAGTCATCCAGCAAACCTTCCATCCATCATCATGTTTCGTCCAACCCCAGTCACTAGGATTCAGGTACTGTGGCCTGATTCCATACACATCCTGCCTGGAAAGCAGCATGTTTTGCATGTTGAAGGAGGGCATCTTGAGTTGGTGGAATACAATTATATGCTCGTTGTTTCCTTACAAACAAGTCCAGTCGTTCCTCATTAAATCCTACAGCAGTACTCGACCAGTCATACATAATGATTACATACTTTTCTAAAGTCTGCATATCTGTGTCATCAATGACCGGTGGCTGTTGGCTAAGTTTCACAAAGATGACTGTGACCTGATCATGCACATTCCAAGTGTCCCGAGCAGACTGATTTCCTTTGCCTCAAAATTGATGAGACTACAACACAACCACTAAAAGCATGGAAGAACAGGATTCATATTGTTTTTTCTAGCCCAAGTACAGAGCAGATCCCATGAATGGGTATCCATTTCAGGCTTCGTCCTTGACCAAAGGAAATCCATAGTGTTCCAAGATCTTTAAGAGATGGTAAACATGATACTGCAATTACAATTACATCTGTGTCATTTGCTTTAATCATCAATACCTTGTTGCCATTTAGGACTGAATCTTTTGCATGCACACACATTCGTGTATCAGCCTATTCATGAGTACAGGGAGATACATCGTTTAGACACGTTGTTTGATTGGCATGTGCATTGTCCCCTTTGGTCACAACGATCGTATTTGTTGTTTGGACACCAGAATTACGTTTTGTTGGTGTTGTCTTGCAGAAAGTTATGCTAATTATTGGGTGTTTTGGTGAAGTCTGTCACCCTCCTTCTCATTCCCTGCCCTCGCTTTGTTCTTGCCTCAGCCTTCAGACTAGATGGAACATAAACATCAAAAACTATATCTGAGCATTTGTACTTTGTGGAATAGGCCTTTACTGCACGATTAATATCTTGCATGACAAAAGTGTTTGATGATTGGGGTGCCAAGGTATTTCACTAATGCTGAGCCATCGATGACAATAACAGCTGCCACTGGTTCAAGATCTGACATCATTACTTTGGATTCAAGGATCTCAGCCAGTTGAGATTTCTTTGATAAATGAAATAAATGAGTATGGATTGTTTTTATGCTGAAATAATCCTATTAAGTCATACACCCTTCTTTGACAAGAGATAAAAAGTTGAGAGAAAAGATGGAAGTCTTCCTTCAGTGTCTTTTGAGTAGAGCTGCTTGAATGTGCTTCTCTTTTAAAGAAGTTGACTTTGTTCTTCTTAATTGGCTGGTAAAATGTGCATTGAAACTGGGATTAAAGTGCTTTCATGAATGCATTACACTGACATGCACCTTTCTCATAGTGTGTGGCTACTAACACAGCACTGTCAGGATTGGCGATGTCCTTTGTGTCAAGGGCAAGACGGTCATCTGACTCTTCCTGAAAAGGTTTATTGAATTCCTGTATAACAGTGGTTAGCTTTTTTACTCTCTCTTCAGTTGCATTGTCATGGCTTGTCTAAGCAATGAAACATTCCTGTTTCTCTCAAAGAAAGCATTCTGAAACCTTTGACTTGGTTCTCAGCACCTTTGTTTGTCATTCTCCGTTTGTTTCAGTTGTTGCTGTTCTTTTTCTCGCCCTTTCAAGCTTTGTATTGTTAAACATGAGCCGACAGCTTTGATGATATTTTGCCTTGAACCTCCCCAAAGTTGCTTCAATACTGTCACCTTTGTCTAATCAATGGCACTTTTAGTTGTCATATTTTGGGCCAAAAAAAACTTAATACCCATATGCAAGATTCAGCCAATGATTTGTCTATCAGGCTATTCAGTGAAAATGTATTCAGAAAATCTTTATCAGTTTCCGAGATAAACTAAAAATGAGATAATCCTTGCTTATATGGGTGTAAAATAATGTTGTTTGTAGGCTGTGTTTTGCTATTGTATTTTACATCTGTATAAGCAAGTATTACCAAACTTACTTCAGAAAAAACACTAATTCCCTAACTAAAAAACAAAACTGAAAACAACCACTTGAAATCTTGAAATAATGGGCTATCGATTGGTGAAAACCCCATGTTTGTATCCTCATTAGTTTCCTAGTTTCCGAGTTATTAAGCCTAAAAACCATGCTGAATGGGTTGGGACAGGCTGGGCTGCACCCAAATCAGGCTGGGTCGGGTTGTTTGTATTAAATCTATATGAATGTTATAGAATGGTAAAAACTGCATGCTTCTATCTTCAATAGTTTCTGAGATATGAGCCAGTTCTGTGACCAATACATTTGATAACAGTGACCTTATGTGTGTGAATTTTCTCTACAGGTTGATTTTCAAGTGGCTAACGTTATTTTTATATCAGCTAATACTTGATGGGTCCCTTTGTAAAATTTGGTGCTTGTATCACAATGTGAACGATTTGGCCAAAATTTGCAGTTAGCTTCCTCCACTAAATAGAGTGGTGGGACTATGGAATAGATTACCGGAATATGTAGTCCTATCAACTGATGTAAATGTCTTTAAAAAGAATTATGCTGTTTATTACACCACTGCAAATGTTTAAGGCCCTAGATATTGTGTAAATATGATTGTTATGTTTGCTTGTATATATAATTTTCACACTAAAATAAATGTTCTAAATGTTCTTTCTTTCTTTGTTCTCCTTTAATTTTTACTCCCCACCTCTCTCTCCTTCTTTTGATTCTCTCTCAAAACACATTGGTGTGTATGTGTATATGTGGTGTGGTGTGGTGCAGTGTGTGTGAGCATAACGGTTATCAGTACAGAATCAGCAAACCGAGTTCAAATTTCAGCAGACACTGCTTGTATTCACTTAGCACTTGGAAAAGGCATGAATCCACATCTCTATGCTCTGTCCCATCACCAGATATCTTGACAAAAAGATATGTGTCATCACCTACCTGTCACAATGGTTGACAGAGAGTGGGTAAGGAAGCACTTGAACAAATCACTTTCCCATATCTATTTTAATACTCTGCTGTAAATAAATGTTACACCTAATGTTAACCTTAACACGATGGTGGATGGTACCTAAGACCTGGTCTTTGTAGTGCTATGCAGTGTGTGTGTCTGTGAGTATATATATATATATATCTTAAGGATCTTAAAAATGTATACCTGGTCTTATATATATACACACATTTTTTCAGTGTATAAGATGCACTTTTATACAAGACAAAGAAGTAGTTCTAGAGATTTCTTAAAGAAAATTATACTTATCATGTTTGTTACAACCAGTTATACAACAGTCTACTACCAGTGTCATTTTTCATAAACGTTACACTATTGGAAAAATAGAAACAGTATTAATCATTGTGCATGATATGGTCGGACTATTTTCCTTGTCTATATGTTCATTTATTCACAATGTTTCAGCCGTGTACCCTCGGGCCTTCGTTGGGTGTTTTAGAATGTGGAATCACTTCCTAGACTGCATGCTCATATTGGAGTAGACATATCACATTATATATATTCCTATACTTTGATATTATGTGTTGATGCCAAATTCCGAGTTGCTACCCCTTGATTAGGTGACCTATTTACTTTTTCAGAAATGGCCTTTTTGATAAGGGGTTCCCAGCTGCTATTTATATTGATGCACAGTCGGCTAATTGATTTGACTGAACAAAGTATGTGTGCTGCTTCCTTCAGACATCATGTTCGCCAATTGTTATCCCTGTCTATAATTTGAACTTCATTTGTATAAGAATACATATAAGAAAAAAAAACACGGACGATACATTGTGAATAAATGAACATATAGACAAGGAAAATAGTCTGTCCATATCATACACAATGAGAGAAAAAGTAGTTTTATATTGGAAACAAACAAAATACTTTGGTTATTTAGATGAGATAATTAGATTTTATGAACTTCAATAAATAATTTTGAACCCACTGGGCTGGAGGGCATCTTATACACAAGTATAAGGGATGTGAGCAAAAGCATACATAATGATTTTTATTGGAGGGTGTGAAGGCCTCTAATTTGCCAACAAAATGGGCATGCAGGCCAAATAAGGGATGAAATTTGCTGATAGTAAGAGCATTGGTGGTGGGGGGGCACCCCACACCAAAATAAACCTTCAGTACCCCCCTTGATGCGAGTTTGAGTCTCGCTGGAGGCATCACTAATGGTGTGCGAACCACACCAGGCAACACCATCAGAGGGGTTGACACCAAAATTACTATGTACAAAATGCTTGTACTGTGTTTCAGGTGTGTGTACTGTTGATTTCATTGATGCTGGTGATTTTATAGTCACTGATATTGTCAAATCTTTGGGTGTTTTAGCAACAATATTGTAGTAATAAGTATTTGTGAACCTATATCAACAACCTTTTTTAGAATAAAGTAATAATTAAAGGAAAATAAGGAGAAAAGTCAAAAAAGCATTCAACTGAATATGTAATGTTGTAACTAATAATGTTGTAAATCAATATAGAAAGCTACTATTGCCATTATTATATTCATTAATATATGGGAATTGCAATCTATGAGTAACATTAGTACATAAAGCATTACTAAGGATTCTGTATGGTCTGGTACAGTTGGGGCTTCATGGGAGTGAACCCAGGAATTACCACACTGAGTGACACCTACGTTAGTGATGCCACTTACTGGCCAATTAATTCTGTCCCACTTTCTTAATGATAATTTGCACAAGTACATTCTAGAACATTGGGGGATTAACTCCGGGGGGGATTAACTCCGAGGAGGGGGGATTTGGATAATTCGAGGGGGGGAATAAGGCTATTAGGTAAAACTAAAAGTCCAGTTTAGAGATAGGGTTTTCTGCACTTTTATCTATGAAGTCAAAGGCTTGAAATACAATCCAAGTTGAGAATGATTTAAGATGTGCTCTCCCACTAATAGAACCACAAATCGAAGAACTAGTAGCAAAAAAACAAGAACAGCGATCAGATTGATGTGTATATCAGTTATGATGGCATTCCTAATTATTTTCACTTGCTTCCTTTGAGTAACGAATACACAGCAGCAGCTGCTGTACAATTATAAAATTCAAATAATTCTTAGTATAAAGCTGTTTAATTATATGGAAAAAAAATTATTATTTGAAATTATTCTTTGTTGAAACTTACTTAAATGGAAGGGGGAATACTAGTAATCCTATTGACAAAAGTGGGGAATGGCTTGAAAAGGTTGGGAACCACAGTTCTAGAAGGCACTAAGGTACTTTTATTGTCATTTCTTTTTTGTTAAAACTTAGCATACAATTTAGCGAACAATCTTATCATTCTAGAGAATGTATTTATATTTCAAGCACACCAGGAACCGTATGATCAAATAGTCAGATATCAAGTTGTATCGCTAATTAACATTAGCTAGTACCATAATAAAATATGGTATCAAAAGTACCTTCAAGAAGGCACTTAACACTCCAGAAACTTAATCAGATGAAGAATACTGGTAATTCTGTGGTTGGTGTACCTGATAAATGTGCTGATAACAATGTAAAATATTGTATAGCAGTGGAAGTCTTATTATCTTTGTGAGCTTAGATCATACATAATATGGCAGCAGTGTTGCCAACTCAAAAAATACTTTTGTGCAAGTTTGACTGCCAAAAAGTGCTAAATTTTTATAAAATAGCCAAAAAGGGCCCAAAACCACCAAAAATACATTAAAAGTGGTCAAAAATTGCCCTAAAATGGCCAAAATGTTTAAGTGTAAATGCTTTTTTGCACTGCCAAAACAAGAAACGCACTAAATCTAGCGCAAAACACGCCAAATCGGCAACACTGTATGGCAGACCATGCACGTGCATGGGAGGGCGCTTGGGGTACTTGAGCCCCAGCCATTTTTCTTCAAAATTCAAAAATATATTTTAATAAAAGACAAACTAAAATAATGCATTGAATTTAAGAATATTTACCACATCTAATTTTAAAATTTTTCTTTGTGTGTAAACATATATATAGCCTATAGCATTGTGAATTTCATTTTTTTTAAATGTTAAGTGCCCATTATCCAATAGAGCTCCTGCCCTTCTAGAAGTCTGTGCATGTCACTGTGGCAGACATATAAAGTTATGGGACTTATCCTGCTATGTTGTCCCATGTCATGTTGGCAGGGAGTCTAACTATAAAGCAATGTAAACAATGAGACAAAAATGAATATAGGTTTTTAGCTATTAAGATAAAACTAACAGTGCCACAGGGACATGTTCAGGGGTTCTGTGAATATGCATGTTTTTGTAGGTTTCTATACATATCTATAAATGTGAGTGTGCATGTTTCTATATTCATATTGCTGTATATTTATATACAAACAATATATGTATAGGCATCTATGTTTGTATATATACATTTATTGACAAATAAAAGTGTGAACGCTGCCGGATAAAAACTATGGAACCAATTTAGTATGAACTTAAATTGCAAATTAAACCCCCCACCCCCCAAAAGAACAGTGGGGAAATTTTCAAAAAACAAAAATAAAAGTGTTTTCTAGACATAATAAGGTTTAAATATTTAAATTCTCAGCCTGCTAGCTCCATTGGTGCGATTGTACATGTGACACATACATACATAGCCATCCAGCCAGCTAGCCAGCCAGACAGAATTACTTAAAAACTGAAGAAACCTATGTTGATTTCTAAAAACCTATGTTGACAGTTTTGGTTGATAGTTTCTAATAGGTAGGGACATGTTTGCATATATGCATTGCTATAAATATACATATTTATATATTGTGTATTTTGGCAGGATTTCTTCATTTATGCAAGTTTGGTTGAATACGACAGACAAGGAAAACTGTTTCATCTTTTTCGTTAATTTTTCTTGTTTACGCACAAGATTTATGTATGTTAGGATTCAAATTGTATATATAACGTCCAAAAGATATATCAGAACAAGCACTTCCAACTTTGTGTTCAGTCAATTTCAAGTTCTTAGAATCTTATTGTTTGCACGATTTTGAATAGTTCCAAAATTAATAGCGCTGGTTAGTTAACTAACCAACACACACATATATATGCATGCACACATCTACATATATAAAATGCAATGTGTATCCATATATATTTTCGTGTGTGATTCTAACACTTCAATCTGATCCTGGGCAGAACTGCCATGGAATTAATACTTTGGTCCTTGGCAGAGTGCACAGATACCACAGTCTGATCCTAGGAAGAGGGCTGAGAAGTGAAACTTTGTTTCAAGGCAGAGCGCACAGATACTCTGATCCTAAGAAGAGGGCTGAGAAGTGAAACTTGGTTTCAAGGCAGAGCGCACAGATACTCTGATCCTAGGAAGAGGGCCAGGTAGTGACACTTTGTTTCTAGGCAGAGCGCACAGATACTCTGATCCTAGGAAGAGGGCTGGGGAGTGAAACTTTGTTTCTAGGCAGAGCGCACAGATACTCTGATCCGAGGCAGAAGTGCTGATCCAAATGTAAATAATCCCATGATTTTTGATGGGTACAATACTTGTAAATATCTAAAACGCAGTTTGTACTGAAAAATCTGATAAAAATGCTTTCTTCTTGCTCTTGTTAGCCCGGCTAGATATCAGCTTCTTGAAGGAGATAATGTCAGCGATTCTTGGAGTTAGATTTCTACAGTATTGGTTTGCAAATGTCAAGCCATCCCCTAAAATAGTCCAGATGAAAGAAATAACACTGAGCAACCTTTTTTTTTACTTTTTTTTGTTCCTGGTAAAAATGCAACTCATAACATTAAAAGAGCAGGTCTGGATAGTCACTCAATAGGAACTGTCATGTGACCATCGTCTTTTGGCAGTATGCTGTGTTGGGAGTGATCAATTAAGAAATTGGAAAAAGGGGCGATCAATGGATAAGTTACTTCTCTCACCCTCTGTTGGATAACTAAAAAGTCAAAATTTAATAAGAAAAATAAGCGTGAATGCTGCTGAACAAATACTAATGGACCAATTTGGCATAAATGTACATTTATATTTTCAAAAAACAAAGAAACTGTTTTTTCTAGACATAAAAAGGAGTAAATGTTCATGTAAATGTTTCAATTGGTGCAGCCTGTACACATGACACATAGATAGATAGATAGATAGATAGATAGATAGATAGATAGATAGATAGATAGATATGAACAGGCATAGATAGATAGATAGATAGATATGAACAGGCATAGATAGATAGATAGTTAGATATGAACAGGCATAGATAGATAGATAGTTAGATATGAACAGGCATAGATAGATAGATAGTTAGTTATGAACAGGCATAGATAGATAGATAGTTAGTTAGTTAGTTAGTTAGATAGATAGATAGATAGATAGATATGAACAGGCATAGATAGATAGATAGATAGATAGTTAGTTAGTTAGTTAGTTAGATAGATAGATAGATAGATAGATAGATAGATAGATATGAACAGGCGTAGATAGATTGATAGATGGATAGCCAGCCAGGCAGAAGCATTTAAAAACTCAAGAAAACTATGTTGACAGTTTTGGTTGATGGTTTCTAATTTGGCAGTTTATGGGGAAGGTTCTATGAATGATCAAACATGGTTTGCAAAGTTTTTTGCAGAAGATTTCATGCTGAACGATGCTCCATGGTTGGGTAGATAAGTCGGAGTTGATAGAGATCAAATGAAGTTATTACTTGAGAATAATCAGCGTTGTACGATGCAGGAAATGGAGCCAACATACTCAAAATGTCCAAATCAAGCATTGAAAATCATTTGCACCAGCTTGGTTATGTTAGTTGCTTTGATGTGTGGCTTCCACACAAGTTAAGTGAAAAAAACATACTGGACCTTATTTCCATGTGAGATTCACTAAACATAACAAAATGTCCCATTTTTTAAACAAATAGTGTTGGGCAATAATTGGCGGGTACTTTACAGATAAAATGGGAACTGAAACATAGATAAATATAAACAGGCGGAGATAGATAGATAGATAGATAGATAGATAGATATGAACCTGTCATGTGTACAGGCTGCACCAATGGAAACATTTACATAAACATTTACATAAACATTTACTCCTTTTTAGGTCTAGAAAAAACTGTTTCTTTGTTTTTTGAAAATCCCCCCACCCCAATATGTTTTTAGTGTGTGTGTGTGTATACAATGTACATTTATGCTAAATTGGTCCCTTAGTTTGTGTCCAGCAGCGTTCATGCTTTTTTAAAAAAATTTGGACTTTTTAGTGATCCAACAGAAGGTGAGAGAAGTAACTTATCCATTGATCGCCCCTTTTTCCAATTTCTTAATTGATCACCCCCAACACGGCATACTGCCAAAAGACGATGGTCACATGACAGTTCCCATTGAGTGACTATCCAGACCTGCTCTTTTAATGTTATGAGTTGCATTTTCACCCAAGAACACATAAAAAAGTTAAAAAAAGGTTGCTCAGTGTTATTTCTTTCATCTGGACTATTTATAAAATGACTTGATTTTGGACTGAACCAAAAATATATGGACATCGTGTTAGATTTACATGAAATGGAAGAGATTATGGAATAAAGCAAAATGAACCACCACTCACCATACCAGAGGCGAGTCTTCATCTAAAGAAGGTAATGCTTGGCATATGGTTGAATTGGATGGAAGTCTTTTACTATGAGCTCCTTTTGAGAAACAAATGATTAATTTGAACAAGTAATACTCCCAATTAGACCAACTGAAGACAGAACTGAACAAAAAGCACCAGGAATTAAGACAGAGGTTGTTAATATCCATCAGGATAATGCTAGACCACATTTCTTTTTGTTGTTTGTTTTTTTGGTGACCAGGCAAAGATTATTGCAGCTTGGTTGGGAAGTTTTCACTTATCTGCTGTAGTCACCAGATATTGCACCTTTGGATTATTTCGGTCTTTACTGAATTCTCTTAGTGAAAAATAATTTCATTTCTTTAGAAGTCTGCAAAAGGCACCTGGAGCAGTTTTTTTCCTGAGAAAGATAAAAAGTTCTGGGAGGATGTAATTATGAAGTTGCCTGAAAGATAGCAGGAAATACTGGAACAAATTGGTAGATATGTCATTCAACAAAGTTAATCTTTTATTTTTTACTTTTTGGGCCACCCAATATATAATCATACACATAGGCATACAAGCTAGGGGGGCAGGTGGGAGCAACTGCTATATACCAAATTCAGGCTAAACAGTGTTGAATTTTGGGCATATTATCTATTGACAAGACAAATTTCTAAAACTAAAACTACTAAACAATTAATAAACTATGAAAATATTTTAACCTTAAAATTTTAAAATCAACATTTTTATGAACGTAGTTCCGTCTTGTGTATGTCTTCTGATGCACATGTTACGGCTGTTTAGGCCATTTTCAACATCTACTAAACAATTAGATTTTTTTCTAATAGAGTAAAAAGTTGCCTAGTCATGTTAAAGATAGCAATAGTGTACAAAATTTTTAAAATAATTCAGATAATTTTTTAAATTATGGAAAAAAAAATGAGATTACAAGGACATTTTTGGAATCTTGTCGGAGGAGATTTTCAAGAGATTTTGATCAATGAATTGTGCTAAATTGTAGATGTTGTTTCGATTTATGTACATTTGAATATGTTTTTTATGAATTTTGTATTTGTTTAGAAGTTGATGTGTAAATATTATGTATAATTTGGAGATGCCCAAAGAGGCATAATAAAATAATAATAATAATAAAAAGTCAGTGTAATTTTGACAAAGCCATATAAAATTTCTGGCAAATCAAGCTGTCTGACCCCCCTCAACCAAAGAGTTCCCATTCACACATGCTCATACAAATATAGAGAACAAATCAACCTGTCAACTCTTTTTATAAAATAACTTGATTTTTGACTGAACCAAAAATATCTATCTGAATTCTATCCTGAACTTCTTACACTCAGCAGCACCAATTTCACAAGATCAGTGGCAACAACCAGTTATATATTTAGCCATATCTGAGCTAAATGTGGAGTTTTTATAGCTTTTAGAAAGCGGAAAAAACCTTCTCCATTCACTAGCAAGGATTTTAGATATATAAATAAATATATATTGTATATAAGTAAGTAGTTCCCCAACACTGGCTATGGCTTCAGCCATTCCTGCTTAAGACCCACATATCACATTACTACTTACTCAGCCCTGGTTTGCAATATGTGAAATAGACTTAGAAGCAAGAGGCACTCGGAGTGGTGTCACCCTACGCTATGCTATCCATAGCTGGGGGGATAGATGGATTCATGTCTTTCCCAAGGATATTAGTGTGAAGTGAACACAAACTTTCTCAGCCAGAGTTTGAACTATATATATATGTTTTTATGCCACAGCATTCTAGCTTTAGGGATGAAATATAGAAATTTTGTTTTGATAAAGGGGGTATGTTTTTAAATATCTATAGAATCCGGAACAACATACATAGAGTGGATACTGACGTTCATTGTTCAAAATGCCCCAATAAGAAAATGCTGACTTCATCTATGTGCAGTAAAACCAGAAGACACAGCCATAAACTACAAATTCAGACCTCCACTGGTGTTAGAAAACATTTCCTCTCAGCAAGAGTAGCAAACGCATGGAACAGTCTAAGATCCAAGAATATCAGTATTTTTAAAAATAATCTTTATTCTGATATCCGACATACCAAATTTAACTACCATTTTTCTTATTGGTTTAATAAAATCCCAACTACACTGAAGCTGGCTCAATGATGCAATTACCTGCTGTCAAAAAAGCCTATTTTAAATACATATTCAAGTATGTTAAAGCAAAAAAGAAATTGAGTAAAATAAAAAAAAAAATAAACAAATATTTTCATGATTCCTATGTTACATACTCTTTTTCACAAAGTTTTGTAAAACAAAAAAATATGCTCCAAAATGAAACGTTGGAGGAAGAATTGGTCTGGTAAGGGGTTGAGAAACAAAGAAGAAGAAAACAAAGCTCGCCTTGGATATACCTTAATCCTTTAATTTTTTTTCTTGGTTCGTAACTCAAAATAGGAGATTCATCAGGGGAGACAATAGCAACAGACAACCTATTCATACCATATCATATACCAGGGGAGATAACTAACATCTTATATCACTTCTTTAAAACCTTCACTTGAATTTATTGATGTCAGTATCCAAACTTATGTCATGCAATTAACAATAGTTAAATATACATGCTAAATTATTGTGGGTTATAGGTGAACTATTTTCGTTGTCTATGCTGTTATTTTTTCACAAAGTTTTGGCTGTGTACTCTCTGGAAAGCTAAATCTCGAAAACAGAATCCACGTCTTACTCATGGGCAATTTTCTTAAAAAAGAGGACTTGTGTATTTTACAGTTTTACACTGTTATACTGCGATCATTATTAATTTTTTATTAGTATTTCTTTCATCTTAATTTTAGTTGCTTAACATCTTAATTTTTGACTAGTATTTCTTTCATCTTAATTTCAGTTGCTTTTCAAGAGAATCTCCAGAGCTCCACGCAGAGCTTGCTATCATTGAACTCCTTATTAAATCTTACAAAATCTTGCTGCTTACACCAGAAAAGAATAATGTGACAATTAGACATAGTCAAATAATTCAGCAAAGTTCAAATCAACTAGTATCAGCAGTTGTCGTATGAGGAGGCCTGCGATTATAAACCAATCAGAATGCAGCTTGGCCTTCACTGCAAAGAATCACACCCGGGTTGCCAGATTAGCCATTTTTGGCTAGATCTGGCTAATCTTTTTCCCAATTTAGCCGATAAAAATCTACGATAGCCAAAAATCTGGCCAGTGTGTTCAATATATAAATTATGGCTCGGCTCTATAGGCTAATCCTATATTTCATATTAATTTACGTGGATTTAATGTTTTAATATTTCAGTTTTCTTCTTTTTACGGATTTATTTATATTATCTTAACAAATGTATCTCTTTATGCTACACACCAAGCTGGATCTGTGCTTTAACTTAAAGAATGAATATTTAAATTTTTGTACAACTGTGTAAATATACTGAGTTATCTCCCTTGTATCACTTTGCTGACTACAATGAATCGGTTCAGGGGCGATAACTCTCAGCGTTATTTTCGCTAAATACGAAAGTCAAGCACGTAAAATCGGTTATCGCAAATAATTAGTTGATGTTATTAGTTATATAGTTATTGTTATTATCATTTATGTATCCATTACCAAAATTCTCTGCTGGGTCTTGTTGGTATTTTAAATGCATAAATTATCATCAGTAGTGCAGTATCTTTAACAAGAATTTTAGTACTGTGCAGTTGTTGCTTCTCATAGTTAAATATTTACTAAATTTGACAGCAAATAACAACCCCTCCACACTTTTCATCTAAAAGAAATGGCTCAGAGGTAAATGCAACATTGTCCAGCCCCACATTGGCCAGAACTGGAAATGTTATTATCTTAACATTTCCTGCTGAAATAAGTGGTGGTCTTATATGCCATCAAATACAGTATCTTTAATGTGATTTTCAATTTGAAGATACAATAAATGAATAAAATTACACCATGAAATGTAATTTATGTTACGTTTTTCTATAAATTAATGTTTTATATTTAAATGTTTCATCTCTTTGAAACTATTTCCTCTGAATTCAAAGCATAACAGATAAATAATAAACAAGTTGGTCTTTCATAAATTAGGATTGATGAACTCTTCAGAAATATTCCATGGAAAATGACTAAAATAGTTGTACATTCTGCTAAAATTGAAGTAAAAAACAATGTATCGTTTTTGTGGTCATACTCAAATACTACTACTCCATTGAGTTACGTTGGATATTCTCATAGAAATATTACAACCCTCCTCCCAAAAAATAATATTAATGATATAATAAATTCCTGAAAAAAATTAAGTTTCAAAAATTGCTCATTTCTTTCAAAGAAACCAACACAAAAGAGGATATAAAAGTTTTTAATTAAAAAACAGTAATGTAGATT
>VCCN01002162.1:11386255-11398712 GCA_006491835.1 Architeuthis dux | reverse complement strand
TATATATATCTATATATCTATATATCTATATATATATATATAAAAAACAAAATAATGAAACAAGTGTTATTTCACAGCACTATATTATTTCCACAAGTCATATTGCTCTGAGGGAAACGAATCTTGACTACTAGGCTTTATAAACATAGCCTATAACATAGATTTGCACAGGATCACCCTTATTCTCTTTACTCATATCCCATGCCATACCAACATTGTGTCTTTATAACTGACAGTGGGACTGAGTTTAATAGGGTTTATAGTTCATGCCTTTCACAATGGTAACTGTGCAAAATGGTGTCACGGTCAGCAAGAAGAGTTTGAAACCATTCCGGCAGTACTTTTTATCCCTGCCATTCCCTGCAACAATGAAATATTTTGATGCAAAAACTATCTCTGCCACACATTAATGAAATATCCCTGCTACTTCTTAATACTACTAGTTCTCAAAAGTTGGCAGGAAATGTTTGCAAACTAGTAGTATTCGGAAGTGGCCAGGAATGGCAGGGAGTGGCAGGGATAAAAAGTACCACCCAAACCATTCAGTTTCATTTTCTGTTGGCCAGGCCACCGGTTCAGTTTGAACTCCCTGTACAAGATAGAAAAAAAGCACAACTCTACAGTAGCCAGCAGTAAGTCTCAAATGTCTTCAATGTTTATTCATGCTGCCACCTTGGTTAAATAACTAAGTAAAACCAAATCTGTGCAGACGAGCTGATTAGAGTTCAAGACCTACTGGTGGCCACCTAATTCCTTTGTGTTTGCTTTCATTTTTTGCATGCAGAAAAAAGGGTATATTGGAAATAATTAAGTGTAACAAAATAATGTCTGTTTCATTCTACATAAAGATGAAGATATCAGTGTAAACAAAAAACCCTGAACAAAATAAAAAAGATAAAAGAATTAAGAAAAAACAACAATTTTATATTTACAACTACATATAATTTGAGTACTTAGTGAATTATCAGTGACTGGGTGGGAGAAGGGGTGGGTAGTCCGTACTTTGGTGAACACGAATTCTGTGTGGTGAAGTGAGCAGCCCTATATGGGATCCGGCGACTTCATCCCCAACAATACATCCACAACAGTTCATAGCCAACAATTCTTAGCTATATACAATTCATCCCCAACAATTCAAAGCTGTGGAACATTCATCCCCAACCTAGTTTAACAATATTAATACTAGCTATAAATCAATCGTAAATTTCACTACTCTTGTTACCATATAAATTCTAGTTTCCGCTGTCAACTGGCAAAGGAGTGGGGGTTTCAACAATGTACATTTTCTTTACTCATATTTGATGTGTAATAACATTTTATATACAAAATTAATATAAAATACGATTTAGAATGTTAGAAGATTGTCCTTCACAAAGTGAGTGTATTTTGTTAGTGCAGTATGTGTTAAGAAGGTGCATGTTTGTTGTTCTCAATAGTTTTGATTGGAAGATTAATTCTCCGAGAAATATTTCTTTGTAGAATTTGAATAGCTTAAGTCATCATTTAAATGAAGAGTTTTTGTTTGTAGAGAAGTTTATATTTTGGGGATGAAGTGTTGGAGATGAATTTTCTACGGCTATGAATTGTTGGGGATGAATGCTCCATAATCCACTGCTATGAATTGTTTGGGATGAATTGTTGGCTAAGAACTGTTAAGGACGAATTGTTGGAGATGAATTTTCCATAACCCGCAATATATATCAAGTAAGGAGGTGGAGATCGGTACTTGAGGCTACTTCACTCATCCTGTCAGGTATTATCTGCCATGCTCAAGCAAGGTGACCAAATTATGTCATAACAGGGAAGAGGGGGTAAAAAAGATGAAAATAAGACAAGTGAGATGCTGGATCACCGTTCTGGTGAGACATGCTATGAGCTTACCCGCTTTGGATTGCATGAAAAAATAATACAAATTAAATGAGTTATTAATTACACAGCAATTAGAACTAACTGCTTTTTTTTATTGGCATTTATCGAAAAACATGAAAGCAAAAAGAGGATTGAAAATGTTCATCAACTCAATGGTATACTGCTTTTCATATCTAAAAATTCACACACATGCATGTATATAGTTTGATTAATAGGAAAAGATGGGACATTAATAAATATATACATGCATACATATTTCTTTTATGGACTAGAGTGGATCAATAAGTCCATAGCCAGATGCATAGTTAATAACCGAATATTGATATGAAATTTTCATTGTATAATGTTTGATCTCCATGATTAATACCATATATGTCGGACTATAAGACAAATGGTTTACAAGGTTATTTGGAGGACTATCGCTCAATGCAACTCATTCAAACCCCTCCATATTGAGCATATCCATAGATGGTCCCCTAGTTATAATACCAGTGCATTGGACACAGTGTAATATTTGCATAGATTTCTTTTTTTTATTAAGTGTCCTTCTTATACAGGGTGGGTGAAAAGAAACTTCCTATTGGAAATTGGTAATAACTTTATTATTTATTGGTCGATTGTAGTTGAACTAGCTTTACTTTGGACCATACAATGGTAGAATTTTCCAGCTGTGTTAAAATTCAATGTAGGCACCAATTTCTGTAAGTGTTTTGGTATGGCATTAATAGACCTCTGCAGGAAGACCGGTGGTATGTTAACCATAACATGTAGAATGCGCTCCTCCAGTTGATCCAGTGTTTGTGGTTTGGTGCGGTACACCTCCATCTTTGCCCACCCCAACAGGAAGAAGTCACAAAAATAGACCTATATTTACAAAAGTTACATATAATTTCTAATAGGAAGTTAATTCTCATCCACCCTGTATACCGACATATACAGTATTCCTCACTGAATTAAGTGCATTGACAAGGAAGCAGGTTATGTTGGAAAGTAAATATGTGATATGTGAATTAAATGCCTATTTCATTGTTTAGGCTACAGGATTATGGGTTTTCCTACATATGTTTGTGTTTATAAAGATATTAACTTTCAATCTATTTGTCAATAATAATGTGAAATAAATTATTTATAATATTTTTCTATTACAATTGACTGAGGTTGTGAGGGCAAAAACGTAGTTCTTCAGCAGAAAATAGTATGAAGATCATACAACTACAAGCTTAAGTGGCCGTACAGGGCAGTAGCTTCTGAAGAAGTTAGATATTTGAAAAGTCCTTCTTACGATGCCATGAAGATTAGTAACATGGCCATTTGAATAGGCCTAGATCTGGACAACTGAGAAAAACCACCATATGAATGAACAACACTGACTTCCAGTTAGCAATAGAAAAATGACTATCATCGATACAAAATGATGTTAGTCGAAAATATGCTTTTAAAAAAGGTGTGACAACTACAAAATTTGCCTAAAGCTGAGTTCATCAAACATGTGACCGCAAAAAGCCACACGTTTCTTCACATCTTCTTGAAACACCCTACCAGATTAATTTGAAGGCAATAAAACTGAGGTGCTACAGTGACCAGACCAATCGCTGGACTTAAGGCAAAGGATTGAAATTAACAATCAACAGAGTAAGTCCATAAATGCGAATGGTCATAACAATAACGAGTGTAGGACATAATTCCCTAGGAGATCACTCCCTTGGACAAACTACCCTGAGGACAAACCCCAACTAGGAAATGATATACAGAATGTTTAAATCACAATTTTTCTTTTTATTATTATTGGTAGTTTATGAACAACTCTAACCCTAACCTAATGCCTTTCAAAAAATGTTAAGCTTTAAAAATGTGTGATTGGAATATAAGCCCAGATAAACACTTTACCTTCAGTAAGATGGTACAAAGTTTTAATTTAACCAAGGGGGATTTGTCCTACTTTAACTGAAAGGGTTTTGTCCTTGGGGGATTTTGTCCTAGGGAGTTGTGTTTGTCTGGACACTCTACAATAATGTTAGAATGTAGGAACAAATACAATTGGAAGCAGTAAGTAATTTAACTGCATCGATATCCAGTAGATGTGGTGCTATAAATCTTTTGGCTATTCTATGGTCTAGACGAAAGGATATACAGTATCACCCATAAATAAGTACCCCCTTACCACTTTTTAATAGAAAGTTAATTTTCTTCTAAACTAAACATGGCAGTATTTTATTATTTCTAGTGCAAAATTACACAACCAAAACAGATATTATCAGGTATTATTTATGACCAAACTCTCCAGCATTGAAACTCTGTTGCCAAAAATATTTTTTTGTAGTGCTGTATTCATATTTTTGGCAACAGAGATTCAATGCTGTAGAGTTTGGTCATAAATAATACCTGTAATATCTGTTTTGATTGTGTAATGTTCCACTAGAAATAATATAATCCTGCTATATTTGGTTTAGAATGAAATTAACTTTCTATAACATAGTGGTAGGGGTGTACTTATTTATGGGCAATACTGTATAGATTTAAATTAAATAGATAGAATAATTTCAAATTTCAAATACTTGTATCCATAAATTAAGTGATGCCACTGTGTGTAGTAATTGTTAACTGATTAATGAGTAAAAACTATGCATAGGCGCAGAGGGAGTGACACCAAGATGACTGCCTAAAACCTTTTCATAAGGTTAGGTAGTAATCATTGACATTCGTGATGCTTCTTGTTCAAAGATAAAAGTTATCTCTCTCATTATTATTGACCATATGGTTAACTTGTTTGCCGTTCTAGTTTTTATTTATTTTTATTTACCCAACTTTGATAACATCCTTCTATAAATAAAACCTTAATTATCTAATACAGAAGGTATTTCACCTTTCACGTTGTTAGCTTTTAATTGTAAAAGCAAATGATACCTCAATTATTTCTATTTTTGGGATATAGTTTCTTGGTAATTCTTTTTTCTAATGAAAGATCTGTCTGTCCACACAATATCTCTGAAAGTACTCAATGAAAATTTGTGGAAGGGTGTGAAATGTGTAGGGAAGAGTTGGTTAAATTTTGGGGCGGATCCAGGAATTCTTTTTGATTGGGAGATAATTTTCCGTTTCTTTTTTTCATATATTTATGTATATGCTAATGACTGTCCACACGATATTTCAAAAAGTTCTCAATAGGTTTCAATGAAATTTTGCATGAATATGGACAATAGGGTATGAAAGAAGTGATTAAATTTGGGCGGATGCATGCACAATTACCTCCCCTACCTCGTAGTTATATATTGTCAAAAGTTCATGTCTGTCTATAAGATATCACAAAAAGTTCTGTAAGCGGGGGGTGACACCATGAGTTACCCCCTCGGTGACACCAACCATAGGCCCGCCATTGATCCTAGATAAACCTCAAAAACAAAAATTTATTATTTTGTTTTCTCAGTTAATATAAGTAAGATGTCTTCTGTTGTATACTTTATAAATTCTTTATTTATTAGTTCTGTAGTAAATTTCTTTGATTAATCTTTGTACTTCACTCTTTTATCAATTCAAATGTAAGTGAAAAGTGACTGATCACATATTACTTTTTCATGTATTTATTCATAAAGATAATTTTTTTCCATTTAGATAGCACTCTGCTCAAAATCCTGGATCCGCACCTACAAAAATACCTTCCCACATCTATATTTACTTATGTATTTCTGTGTATAATCTTTTCTTATGGGGTAATTATGGCTGACACGAATGTACAAACATGTATGTATTGTTTTTAATTGATTAGTGGGTGAAAACAAACTATATATAAATTTAAACAAATATTTATTCTTTATTTGTCTGCATTTGTGTGCAAATGTATGGATGCATTTTATGCATTTTTTCCCATAATCCAACATAAATTTGAAAAAAAACCTTTTATGCCAATTTCTTTTAATTCAATAATTAACCCTTTAAATCCAATACTGTATGCTATAAAAATGGCATTTAGATGATTTTAAAGAAAATGAAACCAACAGACTTATGAATAGAGTTTTCCTATTTATTATGAAAATAAATATTTACATGAAATCATTTTCTGCTTAATTCAGTGTAACTTAGACCTTTATATCTCATATCTAGATCCACATGCATTCACGAGTTGAGGTTAAAAATTTGATAATGTATCTGAATAAAATTTTTATGTCTAAAAAGATATGAATGAATGCAATGAAAGACATGGAATGAAACAAATGAATACTGAATTTGTGTTATGTTTTGAATAAATAAGACCTTTATCCATGTTTTTAATTATAAATTTATTCTCTTCCTTCTTGTTTTTCTTGTTGTTCTTCTTAATGATATAAAATTCTTTATAAGCTTGGTTATAACATGTTTTATTTTCTGATAAATATTTTATAGGGTAAGCTTTGATGAATTATATAACTCTACAATCATTCTAGGTTTCCTTTTCTTTTATCTATACTTATTGATTGCAAATATAACCCAGGAATTGTTATAATCAATATCTTGTAGAAAAAAAAACTGTTCTCGTGGAAAGAATTGGTGTCTTAAATCTATAGAGTATTTCAAGTGGGAAAGTTGTCATTTTTTCCATACTTTTTTCTAAATATATCTTTTGTAGCAGTCACTGCCTTGTGACATTTGTCACTAGAAGCACCAGAATTTTTACCAACCCAAAAAGACCAGTGGTTTTCATTTTTTACAATCGTTTTAAAATTCAGGTTTTTATTGGAAAAACTTTGAGTTCTGATATTTCAAGTTTATGAAAAACATTAATTTTACAAAAGGTAAGCTAAGCTTATCAATATTTTTTTTAAGGAAGGTGACTTCCATTTTATATTTTTATATCAAATGAACAAATATGTAGAAAATTATCTTCCTGTGCAATGTAGAATATTGAGAATGACTTTAAGATTATAATACATATAAATTTTTGAACACACTGATGTATCATTAATTGTACATTTAATCATTTTATGCAGGGCTTGCTTGAGATATGAAAGTTATTTCAAGGATTCCTCCAGTCTAAAAAGGTTGAGATAGGATGATCTAAATTGTCATATATCTATTTTTACACACAAAAAATATTGAATTACAGAAAGTATAAAAAAAACCCAAATATTTTCAAATTGTACCAGCTTGAATATTTCAAAAGGGAAAAAAGAATTAGAAGAGTTTTTTAAAAAAATTCTTTAAACGGTCTCAAAATTTAGAAACAGACATCCTAGATTTAAGTGAGAACAAAATACTGTAAATCATGATTTTAACAAACATAAAAGAAATCTTTTTCATAAATTTAATCCTGACATTTTTTAACCCATTTTTATCTTTTCGCATAGTGTTATAATTTCTTAGAATTGTCATCAAATGTACCTTTTAAGATTTCTCTTTGTTAATTTATTTTCAACATTATTCTTTCAATAAAATCAGTGCCAAGAGACAATTTATTGATCACTGTAATTTAATACGTTGCCAATGATTTTAAATCTGTATAAAAATGAACTTCTTGGATCAAAATCTTCCCTGCAATAAATAGTAACATTTTATATACAGAGGAAGCCACTTATTGTCATCACTTTCGGACATGGTCTTTTAAATAACAATAACCGACTTATAACATTAAGCAAAGGATATAAAAATTGGACAATTTACATTCCTTGTTATAAATTTACATTCCTTGTTATAAATTCATTGTTATGTTATTAAATTCCTTATTTTAAAAAACTGTATATTAGAAAAAATTAATATGAAATTTATCTTTTAATTTGTTAAATTTTAAATTAATTTTAAATAAAGAGTTTTGGACCAACTGATTTTGATAACACCATTCGTGATTATAATGAACGGCTTCCTCTGAATTTTAAAACTCAAATTACTAACATATATTTAATTTATTGGAAGAAGTTTTACTATTGGCATGCATGTAAAAAACAGGAATATACCAAGACGCTGTAAGAGAACTGTTTATAAGGAATGAGAAATATTAAAAAATATTCAACAAAACCCGGAAAAAATTAGGTTCATGTTCAAATTTGACACAAGAAATGAAAAAAGGAGTTAAAAAAAAAAGATAAAACTTTCAAGGGAGATAATCAATGAATAACCCCTGAAAATTTTCTTACCCGTTAACTTTGTATGCGACCTGTGTAATCCTATTTTCATTGCAACATATTCACAGAGCAATTTCCAAGAAGCCATATTGTGAATCGGTTTTTATTGATCAAAAACTATGCAAGTAACATGATTCACCACCACAATCACCTCCTGTTTTTTATTTAGTAAGTAGTATGATAGCAGTCTTTACAGAAATGGTGTTAAAAAATATGATGAGAAAAAATTTAAAACAACAATAATGAAGTCAGAAGATAAAAAAACCAACTGAGAATTCTACCCTAGAGAAAATTAAGATGTTTGTGTTCCTCACTCTATTCAACACCTTCATTGCCTCCCGAAGCTAAACAAACAAACAAAATAATAAGACATTTTTCCGTTTTTTATTTTTATTAGATGAAGTATTGTAAATCATTATTATTTTCAAAGTGCGATAAAAAGCAACTAATAAAATTAAGATGGAGGTAAAAAGTAGTCATAAAAGTTTGAAAATAATAATGATAAAATAATAAGAGTTTTCTATTAAAGTCAGAACTTGATAAAGAGAAAGTTGCCAACATCTTGACATGGGATTTAGGCATGTAAGAAATCTGAGAGATGTTGGTGAAAGAAAATTGATAGCTGACCAAAAAAGATCGACTTTTGTGAGGAAACTAAATCTTTTGTGATACACATGTATAGTCTTAAATTACTGAATTCTGGAATGAAGCATTTTCATTATTAATCTTAATGTCTTTTCTTCATCTGGAAGATGTGGGTGGCCTAACATAGAGAATAGAATCAGTGAACCATGTTCAAATTCCAGCTGGGACAGTTTGCTTTCACTTCTCACTAATGCCCAAGTCATTTTCAAGAGTTATAATACTCCACTTCTCTCCTAGATAGGGGTAAATAGCAGGGCAGTTGGAGCCCTTCAGACAGACCATCTTGGGTGTTGGGCTAGCACCCGTGCCCACTAAAAACCCACAGTTTCTACAAACCTTGATTGGATCTCCATGAATCATTTGAGAAATAGAGACAAAATCATTGCCTTATGTGTTGTGCAACATGGGAATCAACTCTGCTTTTCTTCATGGTTGCATTTTATCACAAATTTCTATGTCAAATATCTTCTGACTGTTAAAATAAATAAATATAAGAATAAAAATGTACCTTCTGACAAGATTTATCTTTCATGGACGATACCCAGGGCCTGATTAACCTATACCAGGGCCCTTAGGCTATTAGCAATATGGGGCCCCCCAACTTGACCCCCCCCCCGTTTTGTGTATAATTTAAAGTAAATAATGCAATCTGTCAATCATGTGAATAAAGTGGATTGTTATGTGCTAATGTGTAATATATTCATTCCATTTTTTTAAAAAATATTTGTTAGGAAATTTTAATTTTTTACAGTTTTAAGATATTATTATTATGCCATATCAGGCTCCAGCTATAGTGAACGCTCAGACTTCACATCATGGTATGTTCTTATTTTGACCTGTTTTATTGTTTAATTCATTTTCCCTGTAGTAGTAGTGATACATTTCTAAATTGCTATTTATTTTGGGCCCCATCAATGTCTTGGGCCCTACGCTGTAGCATAGTTTGCTTATAGGCTAATCCAGCTATGGTCCCGTCAAAAATAAATTAAGAAAAATATGAATATCCCAGAATTTTTCTGGGCCCCTGTTAGCTACGGGCCCCTAGGCTTAAGCCTACTCAGCCATATAGTATAATCCGGCCCTGACGATACCTTAATTAATTGGGCCATGGAAGCCTATGGCTAGTCAGAACACAAATCTACAATCATATTACCATCTCTCTACTCCAAGTCTTTAAGCTGTATTGTTTTGTTTTTACTACCAAGTAATAGTCTTCAATTACTTGAATTCTGAGATGAAGCATTTTCATTATTGATTTTAGGCTAGTCTTTTTTTTCGTCTCCTTGTTTCTTTTCTTTACAAAGTAGGAATAAAGATTATTTCTACTTCATACTACTTACTTTAACTTTTAAATTCATTAAAAATAAAATTGGTCATCAATGTCAAGGGAAATAACTCCTGATTAGAATGATCTCCCTTTGACAAATTGGTGAATTATTTCTATTTAATTCACAGAAGAGTTCCATTATTTTTTATTCTATTTATTGAAGAGTTCCACTGTCAATTACAAGCATTTACAAGTAGTCCAGTCGATGGATTTAAGATTTTGGGAGATGTTTGGAAGGTATTCAACCTTGAAAACTATGATAAAAGCAACAATAGGTTGTAGGGAACACAAGCCTAAAATTAATAACAGCATATACAAGTTTTGCCATGGAGTATTTTCACCATTACACAAATTATTCAGATTTGTTATCCTGGCTTTATCAGAATAATGCTTAAACTGTTCATCAGCCTTCCTAAGGTATATCTTGCATTTAATAGTCCTCAAGTGTTGGAAAATACTAAAGAAGGCCAAAGAACATACTCCCTGAAATGGTATGAAAAACCAAAGATTCTGTCTCGATAGACAATTGAATAACACACCCAGGCCACGAGCTAGGGTGTTGCATTTGGAGATTCTGGGGAGCTCAGTAGATAGAGCATAATGTTCTAGGTCGGCTGAATTAGGTTCATCATGTTTTAGTTCAATTTTTAGAGTTAAGCTATATTGTTCATTTAAAAGGGCTTCATGCAAGGGTGCTTTTAATAGCTGATGATTTGGAGGAATATTTGCTGATTTAATCAAAAGATTATGAAAGGATAATTGGAGAAAAACTTGAAAAATATGGTATATGCATTCAGATCTTTCAAAGAAGATAAACTAAAATTAAGAAACAAATTAGAAATCAAAATAGTTCAGAGTACAGAAAAAACATCAAATTTAAATTTATTCAGAGGAATTTCCTTGCTTTAGGTCATGTCCTATCGCCAATAGTATTTAAATTTTTAGGGTCAATGTAATACAGAAAAAGACTTGGGTGTTATATTCAACTCACACTTTAATTTTAGCGACCACATATATTCTTCTATATCCAAAGCAAAAGCTACTATGGCATGTTTGTTGCACAATACGATATCCAGAAACTCATATGTTACGAACATTGATTTTAAGTCGCTAATAAGACACTACCTCGAATATTGTTATCAATATAGAAGGGTATGGATATATTGAAGGTATGGATAATTTAAGTTATAGGAAAAGATTGAAAAAATTGGGTCTCACAACACTATTTGAACGTAGAATGCGCAGAGATTTGATTGAAACTTTTAAAATACTAAATAATTATATCAATTATAGTAAAAACTTTTTTAACCTCTCTAACAGAACAAATAATCTAATATTATGCCCCAATAAATCTATGGATTTTTTGGCGAGAGAGTTGTGCACTATTGGAATAAATTGCCTGAATATGTGAAGAATAAAAGTAATATTAACAGCTTTAAAAATAGTATTGACAAATTTCGAGAAAATGGCCTAAAAATAAATTAAATGGTCAGTATTGGGAACTCCCGGAAGACATCTTTAAAATCATATAAAGTATGGCAAGCCGATGTGTGATGTCGCGATGCTGGGCTGGTAAAAGATTTCTTTTTTTTCTTTTTAAATTCACTGTGATTATTGTAATGTTTTTATGTATTTTTTATTGTTGACGAGACAATATTTTACAATGAAAAAAAAAAATATAGGTACTGAAAAATCTTTCTTTCAATTATGTCAATTCCTGTCATCTGTATTTATCACAAGCAATTCAAAATAAACAGTAACTACCTCACTGAGGAGGGGGAGACTTTAAGATTTGTGTCACATCAAAGATGACCTTTGCAACAGTTACTTAACACTGGTAAATAAATGTATTTTTCACTATATTTCCAGAAAAAAAGGAAGCAATATTTTTTTTATTTGCAAAACTATTGCAATTATAACCAAAATTAAAACTTCAAAGAAGATATTTAAATTTTGTATTACATCTTAAAAAAGTGTGTAGTTGTCGCACTAAATTCAGCGCATTTCTTGTTTTGGCAGTGCAAAAAACTGCTAAATTCTGTGTTTTTGCCCATTTTTAGTATCTTTTTTGGCGTTTTTGGCTATTTTAAAAAAAATTTTGCGCTTTTTTAGCAACATTGATCACTTCTACACGCTGCATGCCCTGGACTTAATGGATGGCCCCTCTACTCGTTGTAGCCTGGCGACGGGCCTGAAACAAGGCAAGCCGGCAGGCAAGTTAGTAAAGCTGTAATCAGCAGCACCCATTCGAGCCGTCTGCTTGCTTATCCCATTGCTAACTTTAAAACTTTGTTTCACCCAATGTTCAAGCAGTGTAAGGTTGGCCTAACAGCTACACGACTTGATAAAAATTGCTATTTACCTAAATGTTTCTTGATCATTCAATGTAAGTTGTCTCAATTTGGACCTCAAATATAAATAAAAAATATAATTAATTTAATTATTTTGAAGTTTAAAAATCAGGACATAAAGGGTTAAGATATATACAGAGCCTTTTTTATTTTATTTTCAGGCTTTTGATAACTGG
>VCCN01002162.1:11307099-11319379 GCA_006491835.1 Architeuthis dux | reverse complement strand
CCAGCAATAAACCAGTGTTGTGGGTAGTGGTGATTAACATGCCTTCAGCAAAAGTTATGGAAAGAAAAATGCAATTATTTCAAGTTTTAAAAGAGAAGTTATCATCACTTTGTGATTTATTCAAACATTTTTAGCTGATTTAAGAAAATATTTCACTAGGTCAATTCTTCAATCTTCTCCAGGTAAATGTCTCATTTCAAAACTTTGTAGAATGGAAATTTAAGTTCACTCTTCTTGCTATAGTGACACAGAATTGGTATTAGAGTACAAAGATAATTTTTTAAATTTGAAACTCTTCCTTTTTAAAAATAACTTAGATATTAAATGACTGATACCAGAAACTAAACATTTGGGGTAATAATACAACATATTTCAGAGGTTTTGATTTCTACAATAGTAAAGGCTTTACAAGCTCATCTTAAAGACCAATTCACTAGTGCTGTGAGTTTAATTCTCATTGGGTGCTTCACTATTATGGTTCTGTGCCAGATTAAGCTAAGCTTAAGAAATACATATTTCAGTGGCCTTTATTATGAATATATTTATTTCATGAATTTTATTCATAATATCTATTAATGTGTATAAATATACACATATAAAGAGAAAGAAAAAATGAGAGGTTGGAGAGAAATTCCTGAAGTATAAATACACCAGGAGAGGGGGAAGATGCTTTTTTCATATACTTAGGTACATCAGTAAGTCTGTAGCCACATGATGGAAAAAACATTTATTTTACACAACAAATATTTATTTTTCAACATAATCTCCTTCTTTGTAAATGCAATTAACCAAACACTTTTCTATTAATCACATAGATCGAACATTGTACAGTGGAAACTTCAGATCAAAATTCATCTAATAACTGTGTCAGGTTATGGACTTATTGATCCACCCATGTGAAAATAGGTGATTGAATTATACAAGAGATTGCATTGTACTTGGATAAATGTGGTACAGTAAAATCTCCTGTCTCTCAAGAGATAACTCCCAATGGAGTATGGAGGCCGGTGAAATCCCGGTTTCTATTGCATGCATCAGCTTAGTGATCATTGCAAGTCTAAAGTCCGGATGAGATCAGGACTGTACTCCTACAAGTTTTTATGACCACCCCCATAATCATAACTCCACCCTATTCAAACAGCTTAGAGTGTACTCAATTAGCTGCTGAATGCACAAGGAAATTTATCCTAATGAAAAGTTTTCCACACTCTTCGCTCATACCAGGAATTGAATCTAGGACCTTCTGCATATAAGACAGACATGCTAACCATTACACTATCTGAATGGATGGATAAATGTGGTACCATTTACAAAATCCATATAAACTTAGACATCTAAATCGTGCTACAGCTTTCAAAACATCCCATAAAATTTTCTTAAATGTTAACTCTTCACTTTCTTGTTTTTTTTTTTTTAAATCCATTTCACTCTGATAAAGTAGTCCATGGATTTTAAAAAATTAAATTAGCTCTAATGCAATCAGTGCTTTCATTTTAATGTCTCTCGACTTTCTATTTCATACAAACTTTCTTAATTTTTTCTCCTCAAGACAAAAGAAGAAACATTACAAAGCAATCTTATTTATCTTCATTATCATCTTAATGGATCCTAGATGTGTCATTAAAATGTTATAATGAAGAATTAGAAACTGTCAACAAAAACTGTCACCAAAACCACCAACATAAGTTTCTTCAGTTTTTAAGTTGGTCTATATCTATCACACGTACAGGCCGGAGCTAGAGGGCCAAAAGTTAAAAAATGTACTCCTTATTATGTCTTGTTTTTTTTAACCGCCCCCTAAATAGGTTTTTAGTGGAGGGTTCAATTTGCAATGTAATTTTATGCTAAATTGATCCCTTATTTTGTGTCCAGCGGCATTCATGCTTGTTTTTTGAAAATTCAGTCTTTTTTAGTCATTACTGCCCAACAAAATGCGAGAGAAGTAACTTGTTCATTGATCACCCGTTTTCCCAATTTTTTAATTGATCACCCCCAATGCGTCATGCTGCCAAAAGACGACGTTGGTTACGTGACGGTTTCTATTGAGCGACTAACCATACCTGTAATTATATAATCATCAAGATTGTAAGGCTAAAAAAATGGTATATATTTTCCTTTATCATCTGTATACATCAATTTTTGAACTTTTATCAGTATTTAATCAGTTTATTCTCCCTTCATCAAGAGGTGACATAGTTTTCTTGATTATTCATATTTTCCTGTTAACCTCATTCCTCTATGAATTTCTTTCTCTCTTCAGATTTTCAGATTCTTCTCAGATCTGACTGACTGATAAACTGTACTTTACCTCTACCAACAAAAGTGGAAGAGATATATGTATTCACTCATGTTTCAATGAAATCTTGTGGAAAGGATAGTTCATGGGCTAACAGATTGAATTTTAGGGAAGATCCAGGAATTTATTTTGATTGATATATATTTTTTATATATTAAGACAATAGTTTGAAAAATGGAAATGTTTGTCTACTTTTCCACATGTTGGATATTTAGGCAGTTGTGGGCGGAGGTCACAGATTTGACCCCCACAGGTGTTAAAAGTTAACCAGGATATTGACAACAACAAAGTTATACCGGAAACGGACACTCCAGGTGTTCAGGGGTCGTAGGCAGGATATTGACCCTGACTGCAGATGGCAGGCTGGAAAATCAGTGTGGGCATTCAAACCCGATAAAAGTGACAGAGAGACGTCGTCTAAAGGCAGAGAGACACAGGACGCCCTCGCAGAGAGACAGACCGCCTAGGCTGGGGGAAGACACAAGGCCAGTTTCCTTGTTGGGAACAGTCTGTCGGCTCTCATTATCTCTCTCTCACTCTTCATTCTCTGCCACAACACAATGTATCTTATGACATAAAAATATATCCTCATATTTTTATAAACAAGTTTTGAGTCTTCGTTTTTCTCTAAGTTCAGGATTTTCCTCCCGGGGACCAAGATGGCTATACAATACATACAGTATCACCACAAGTTTGCAATAAATTTCAGTTACAGTTTTGTGGAAGGGCGAGCAATGGGCTAAGAAAGAACTGATTAATTTTTGGGGTGGATCCAGGAAGTTTTTTCTATTGAGATAATAGTCTGAATAAGTATCCTCATCTTTGTTGTTTGTTTTACTACATTCTGGCCAGTGGGTTCACTTACCCTCTTCGGATTTTTATCACATCAAAAAACCTTCAATTTTTAAAAATTTCTATCTACACATTGATCCAATATTTCTGGCTCTGTAAAGATAGTGATCAAAACAACAAAGGTGATGATACTAGTTCAAATAATGACAATATCTACCCTCAATTTATGACTGGTTATGAATAGAGACATTCTGAGGAGCACCTTGCCAATGTGCCTAAAACGAAAAGTATATAACGGCTGCATAATACCAGCCATGACTTACGGGTGCGAAACCTGGAAATTAACCAAACGAGCTGAAAACCAACTTAGAATAGCACAGAGAGCCACGGAAAGAGCAATGCTAGGGGTAATGCTAAGAGATAAAAAAAGATCAACATGGATCAGAGAAAGGACTAGAGTAAAGGATATTATACAACTAATTAAACAACAAAAGTGGAGATGGGCCGGTCACCTAGCGAGAAGAGATGACAATAGATGGGGGAACAGACTGGTGCCCATGGGATAGTAAAAGAAGTAGGAAACAGTCAGACACAAGGTGGAGGGACGAGATAGAAAAGTTTGCCGGTAAGACTTGGCAGAGATTAGCACAAGATAAGTTGTCATGGAAAGAGATGGGAAAGGCCTTCGTCCAGCAGTGGACTTATAATGGATGATGATGATGATGATGATGATGATGATGGTGGTGGTGGTGGTGGTGGTGGAGGAACAACTAGGAGTGAAATAGTCAGTAAAAGCCCAGCAGTTATAAAGTGTAGCGATTTTTTCAACTTCATAAAACCACAGCTTTTATTCGTGCTTCTTTTTAACTTCTGAAAATAATTTTTCTTGGACGCTTTATTAACGTTTTGGACACTCTTCTCATACATTTTTTTTAATAAAAAAACCTGGCCAAGTCTGCATAAATCTTTATGGAAACATATTGCATTGCTCATCAGAGAAGGGTGTGCATCCCTTCAGAAATCTTGCTGCCAAAGTCTGGTTTTGCTTAGTTGAGATTACCTTGATTAATTCTATCATATATCTAGATATTGTATTCTATCAAATATACTAGATATTGTAAATGATGAAAAGGATCTTGGTATCATAGTAACTGATAAACTATCATTCTCCAGGTATATTGCCAGTGCTGCGGCTAAGGTAAACGGGGTACTAGGACTGATTAAGCATACCTTTTTATATATAGACAAGAACTCATTCCTTATACTATATAAGAATTATGTCCATCCACACCTAGAGTACTGTGCACAGGCCTGGTCACCGTACTTGGAGAGAGATAAAAATATTTTAGAAAAAGTCCAGACAAGCAATTAAGTTAGTACCGGAATTAAAAAGTACAAATTATGAGGATAGGTTAAAAGTGTTAGGATTAACATCGTTAGAAAATAGGAGAGATTGGGGAGACTTAATAGAAATGTTCAAGATTATGTATGGTTTAGAAGTAGTAAACCCTGTTGTATTTTTTGCTAGAAGCGGGTACAAGGGACCGAGAGGCCACACATATATGGTAGAAGCAAATAGAAGTAGATTGAATATCAGATAATTATTACACCACTGCAAAGGTTTAAGGCCCTAGATATTGTGTCAATATGATTGTTATGATGTGTGCTTCTATATACAAATTGTATACTTTTTTTTCACACGAAAAATAAAATGTTCTAAAATGTTCTACCAAATTCCATTACAATGCCAAGAATAACCCAACTTGAAAGAGGCAAATCGCTCAAAGATAATTTGTAATGTGTACAAATAATAAGAAAACAATTTTAGCAGAAATCCCTTATTCTGACCATAAAACATTTTAGCAGAATTCTAGAAACTTATTTGCTCTCAATATATAAAATGAAAGTACAAAATGTACCCTCAATGATCAACTTCTCAAAAAATAACCAGTTGACTTGAATGAGCAGTGTAACATAATCTTCCTACCCCCATTTTCCTCATTTGTCATTCTGATGAATGAAGCTATCAGCTATAGTCATCAATGATTTTACCATTTCTTTTTAATAGTAACTTTACAATAAATAAATCTGCAGATATTGAATGAAATAAAAATAGATAAAATATTGCTGAATACAGAATATAAAAGCAATGATTTCTTCATAATGTTGATCTTTCTCTTTTCATATTCCCTGATGGCTTTCTGAAGGTCATAGTTCAGATAATGGAACCTTCAAGGAGCCGTCTGAGAACATGCGAAAATAATCATACACAATTCCTGGACAAATATTTTCTGTGCTATCTTCGAAAATCTTTTCATCACTAAATTCTTATGAAAGAATTTAGTAAAATCTTTTCATCACTAAATTCTTATGAAAGAATTTATTATTAGCCTCATTAAATATTCTTAATCATGAGTATTTATCAGCTTAATTGATAATTATAAAAGAATTGCTGGTCATAGCAAAACATATTATAAGTAGCTAATGTTTGAAGAAACTTGGAGTTTGAGAAACATCTATGAAAACAATGGCTTGTAAGGATATTATCAAAATATGACTATTTGTTTATTTAAATTTTGTTTGTTTATCATGTATTGATTATACAGTTGTTGCAATTTGAGTTCACGCTTGTGGATCCTGAGAAGTTGCTGCACCCATGTCCACCCATGCACGTTGCGGTACCATACATGCAGTCACCGATGTCCATGGAAAGAGAGGTGTTGGGCCCACACAACCCATTGCCCTTACTTGATTGTACAGGTTTTTCTCTCTGCAATATTTTCAATCAGAGTGGGAAAAAGATCTGCTACACTGGTGTAAGATGCTTTGAACGCTGCATCAACAAGTTCTCAAGAGTGCCAAAGAACCCACTACGCCAATGCACAAGATCAACCTCAGACAGGTGACAACTTCATCTGCCCAGACTGTCAGCATTGATGCCGCTCGCAAATAAGACGGGTCAGCCACCATTTACACCTGTCATCATCATTGAATTTGAAGTGAGAAAGGAGATCCATCGGATGTGATGGCTCAGTCCATCATCATCATTTGATGATAGCAATAGCAAGAAAATATGGGTCTGCTTCTTTTGGAACATAGAAGATCAGAAAATGTTTTCAACAGGTGGCAGTAAGCATTACAGGATTGTTAGAGTTTGTTCCTGAGGTGGTTTTTCAAGATATATATTTCTATTCCAAGGACACATAAACTGAACATGTCCAAATGAGCCATCTTAAGAACCACTTAACTAAAACTTATTCAATCTTTTAAATACACAAGGCATAAATATCTGCAGTTACCCATTATTCTATTTAAGGTAATGATTTGTCTTCGCATATTGGCTTATAAACCAGAAGTCATTTAGGAACACAAGACCAGAACAAATGCGATTACTAATATAATCTCACGTTTTGCAGTGACACATGTAAGAGTGGGAAGAAGCTGATGAGAAACCTGATTTAATAGCCGTTTGATGCATGTGCTGAATGTATGTCAAGGTATGAATTTGTGTGTGTGCTGTGTGAGTGTGGCAGTGCCTTGAGTAAGAAAGCGAAGAAGCTGAGGAGAGACCTGAGAAGCTGAGGAGAGATACTAATAGCAGTTTGATGCATGTGTTGAATACGTGTCAATGTGTCAATATGCGTATGTCTACTCTTACAGGTGAATCAAGATTATGAACTACCAAATACATTGGCTCATATTAAATGATCATGTCAGGTTTCATAATTTGATGCTTCTAATATTTTATAAGTGTTTTAGAAACTGTCAACCAAAACTGTCAACACAGGTTTCTTCAGTTTTTAAGTTGGTCTGGCTGGCTATGTATGCATGTATGTATCATGCGTACAGGCCACACCAATGGAACCAGAGGGTTGAAAATTTAAATATTTACTCCTTTTAAAACTTTTCTTCTTTTTTTTTTTAAATACCCCCCTTAATAGATTTTTAGTGAGGGGATTCAATTTACAATCCTATAAAAACAGACGTTTTTAGTGATCACTGCTCAACAAAATGTGAGAAAAGTAACTTATTCATGGATCACTCCTTTTTCCAATTTTGTAATTGATCACCCCCAACAAAACGTTGCTAAAAAACGTTGGTCACATGACAGTTTCTATTGAGGGACTAACCAGACCTGTTTTGTCTACACTTACAAAGCCTTATAATGATATGTATTCATTAACCTTAGTTTAGTATGGCACAACAGGGGTCTGCTGGGATAACGAAATCTACTATTTGACATGTTCTTTTTTCTTTATTCATTACCACAAGATTTGGTCTTCTGACCTGGGTGGGTGATTATTAATTTTCTTAATAATACAGAAATGTTGGTGTGGTAAAAATGAGCAACATTGTTTTTCATTTAATTTCTATTCAGACATAGAATGGAGAGAAAAAGCAAGGTCAAACAAGGAACAATGTTTCCTTATTTCAAATCATCTGACCACTCTCGACCACACAAAAAAGCATGGAAAAAAGACCTGAGCATGAACATTTTACTGGTTGCTTTCATAGGCCATTTCCAGTTCAAATCTGCATCAGCACCTTGTGACATATCCTCATTTAAGTTACATGATTCCATAATGTGTCATGTTCTTCTTTAATCAGACCATAATATATATTATGTTATGTTATATAAGGGACAAGTACTTTGATCACGCCAGCTCTGACCCTCTTGGATCACACCAGTAAGGATTAAACTCAGTAGTAGTAATGATCTGTGAAACTAAATTGGTAACAGATGTTCCATGGCAACGTGGCTTTATATAATTAGCTGAGTGATTTTCCTTCACATCCTATCAACAAGCATCATTATAAAACATTCTAATAGAAAACATATTTTATTCTCAACATATATGAAATTTATTTGGCAACAAAGTTCTGAGGCAGCTTGTGCTACTGATATCCTGAGCAAGAAATTGTTGAGCACGCTCACTACTAATGTGACATCTGTTCATACAACTTCTTATTTGGTGGAGTGCCAAATCTCACTTTGAGCTTAAGTCTCGCTTTTGTGAGAGGCACATTATGAGAGAGTCTTGTTTTGAAACAGTAGTTGTAGCCATTTGTAAACAGGGGTGAGAGTGAAGAGGCCAGTTATCCGTGGGCGACAGATAGTGATAGAGAGTTATGGTTCCAGAAACCAGAAGTTCTTTGTTACTTTGTGAGACCAGAGAACAACAAGAGAACAAACATATACAACAATTGGCCAGGCTAGGATTGCACCAATATAATATTGGCAACATAGAAAACAGCAGATGCAACAGAAATAAAGCCAGGAAGTTGGGTTTTGAATAATAATAAAAACCATGATGCAAACGATAAAAGATCATGAAAGCAGATGTAGAAAAGAGGCTATTGATTTATTACTTGACATTTTGGCAATAAAAACCAGGTTTCCGGCTACATTCCAGCACTAATTTAACATTAAAGATGGGAGACTTCCTCTTTAAAAAGAGAGGAAATCTAAGTAAATTATGAATAAAAAGTTTTTTTTGTAGAATTTTTTTTCATTATCAAGTCAATAAACCAATTTCCTCACCTTTCCTCCAAAAAAAGCTATAGTGAGCCAATTCAATGGTAAGTCCCTGGTGGCTGTATGAATGAGGTTTTGCTGTCAGAATTTCATAAAAATAGATGAAAACAGAATTCTTTCACAGATCCCCAATTCATTGATCTGGAGTGTTTTCTATGGTGATCATTTGCAGGTCAGTGAATACATCTACTAAGCATTTTTATATAGGCGTACCCAGTTATAATTCAGTGTTGGGGTCCAAGAAAACCAACTGTGTTACAACTGAGCCACAATTTTAGCTATTTTGGAGATAGATCTAGCAATCTTTTAGTCAGATATCACTATTTAAGCTAGATTTAACTATTTTGGAGCTAGACCTAGCTATTTTGGAGCTGGATTAATATTTTGGGGTTCATCATCCACCTTTGTTATAACAAGAACTGCGCTATAAAGAACTGCAGTACACAATAAGTGGTGTATATTTTAGCTCCTGATTTAAAGAAATGGTCCCTTCCACCAAGCTATATAAAAACTGAGAACTAACCAAATAAAACGGGGCCTTAAATATATAAATCTTACCAAAATGATAATCTGAAAAAAAAAGAAAACCAAGGTTGTATAATTTGAGGGCTTCTAAAATCCAGTATTAAATATGTATTTCAATCATCACATTGTTTCATCTCATCCATTTCAAATAAACTGGTTATAATTTCAATTTTTACTTGATTGAAAATCTATTCATTTCTGTGCTGAACTGTTTATAAAGGATTCATCAAATGGAAATCAAAAATAGAGGGAGGTTCAATTTACAATATAAGTTTATGCTAAATTGATCCCTAGTTTGTGCCAACTTTTTTTTTTTTTAAATTCAGTCTATTTGGTGATCCAACAAAAGGTGAGAGAAGTAATTCATTCATTGATAACCCCCTTTTTTAATTGATCACCCACAACACAGCAAAGATGTTGGTAACATGATGGCTTCTATTGAGTGACTAAGCAGACCTGTTATATAAGTAGATTAAACTACAAATACACTGGTTATAATTTCAATTTTTACTTGATTGAACTGTTTATAAAGGACTCATCAAAGGCAAATCAAAAATAGTGGGGGGGTTCAATTTACGTGAGGTGTGTTTATGTCCAAATAGATCCCTATTTTTTTCCTCGCTTGTTTTTTTTGAAAATTCAGACTTTTTAGTGATGCAAGAAAAGGTGAGAGAAGTAATTCATGACGGTTTGTATTGAGTGACTAAGCAGACCTGTTATATAAGTAGATTAAACTTTCTAAGACTGTTATTTCAACCATTAATTTCCTTGAGAGATTAGTAGAAGATTAAGTAAGGTTGGCTGTGGTTCCACTACACCCACTTCTTGGCAGAGATAAATGCCTCAGAGGTAATTTGTCTACTCTGCATGGAATATGATATACCAAATGCATAAATGGTTATATCTTGTCTCTCTTAGGGTGATTGCACAGCTAAGCTGCTGGCTTTAAAGTTATTACACTCCCGTTTCTTTTAATTTAACACCCAGCAGCCGAAAATAACGCTAAGTTAACCCTTTACATGTAAATATCTTGATCCTGTGATGAGAACCTACTAAGTTTTGAAGTGAATAACATTTTAAAAACAGGTCTGGTTAGTGACTCAATAGAAACCGTCTTGTGACCAATGTCTTATGGCAACAAGCTGTGTAGGGATGATCAATTAGTAAACTGGAAAAAGGGATGGTCAATGAATAAGTTACCAGACCTGTTTTTCTCAAAGCTAAACTTTGTAAGAAAGGAGCTGATTTCTGGATAGTTAGTAAGCTCTTCTTGTAGTTCTTTGCTGGTATCATGAGTTTGATCCTCATTGGGTGCCTCACTTCCGTGGCCATGAGCCAGAAAACCCAAGCTCAATAAATATTTGGCCTTGTCATGGAGCAGTGGTTGGCGGACTAATTTCACAAACTATTGCTCATATAGTAAGTACGATCATCAATGAGTACTCCACAATTGCAGCCTTGTACAATACTATGTGAGGCTTAGTAAATATTTTAGACTCCTTGTTATGATCCAATGATTAATAATTTAGTCTTGCTGACCATTACTACTTACTGTAGGTGCACAAATACTACACTTTGATCCTAGGCAGAAGGCCAGGGATCAACACTTTGATCCTAGACAGAGTTCACAGATACTTTGATCCTAGGTGGAAGTGCTGATCTATACATAAATAATACATTTTTGACAGATACTATCCTAGTATATATATAAAAATGGTTGTCTTAATAAGCCTCTGCATAAACTCCAATTTAGAAAAGTAAGATGCATTCAATAGAATATACTTTGAATGCATTAGAATTATTAAAGTAGGAAAACTACTAATAAAAGGAGAAATATTGCCCTAAGATGAGTTAACCATTTGAAATGTTTTATAAAAACATAACTATTATAAAAAACACAACTTATATTACTCATATCTAATGCTAACAATCTGAGACTGCCTGCTTATAAAGCTAAAATCTGGCTCGTAATTATGTTGCTCTCTGATTGGTCAAAACATCAAATATGTTTATTATATCTAATAAACTTCAAATATGTTTATTATGTCTAATAAATTTCAAATATGTCTGTTATGTCTAATAAAATTCAAACATGGTTATTATGTCTAATATATTTCAAATATGTTTATTATGTCTAATACATTTCAAATATGTCTATTATGTCTAATAAACTTCAAATATGTCTATTATGTCCAATAAAATTCAAATATGTTTATTATGTCTAATAAATTTCAAATATGTTTACTATCCATAAGGCTAGATGAATTAGAATTGCATCATCATTATCATCATGTTCATGTTTGAAGATGGTCAAGGCCTCTGTCCTGAGTAGTGCAGTAGCAACAATGCACCACAGGGTCTGAAGTCATGACTTGCGCCATGACTTGCACTGACGTCATGTGCAACCTGCGTCATGACTTGCGCTGATGACATGTGCAACTCTCTCTCCCTATAGGAGGGAGAGTTGCACATCGTCAGCCTCACTCTCTCAATTCCAAGACATGGAAAACAATGAATGATTTTCAATTCTATTATCCAGAAAGATGTCTAGATTTTTATGAAAGGTTGTCAACAAATAGTAGTAATATTATAATGATTACCTCTGCCAAGGAAATTGGAGAGGTATATATATTCGGCCACATTTTTCCATCTGTCTGTCTGTCTGTCTGTCTACATGATATCACCAAAAGTTCTCAATAGATTTCAATTAAAATTCATGGAAGGGTGGGCTATGGAAGAGATGATTAAATTTTGGGGCAGATCCACTCATAATTACCTCCCCTACGTCATAGTTATATGTCCACACCACATAATAACACCAAAAGTTCATGTCTGTCCACACAATATTTCCAGAAGTTCTCAATGAATTTCAATGGAATTTTCTGCAATGATGAACAATAGGCTAGAGAAGAACTGAATGAATTTCGATAAAATTTGTGGAAGTGTGAGCAATGAGCTACGCAAGAAATTGCTTAATTCTGGGGCGGATCCAGGGATAAATCCTACCCATGACAAGAAATTAGACATAATAAACATATTTGAAGTTTATTAGATATAATAAATATATGTGATGTTTTTACCAATCAGAGAGCAACACAATTACGATCCAAATTTTAGCTTTATAAGCAGGC
>VCCN01002162.1:11246308-11266950 GCA_006491835.1 Architeuthis dux | reverse complement strand
TTTGACAGATTTAGAACTGGAAAGTGGAAAACAAATATTCTATGGAAATGAATAAGCAGAAAATAAAATCTGAAAACTGTCATTATACACTTGTTATTCTAGGAGTAATTCAGTAACAATATGGAAAATATCATGACTTTGATAAAACATAAGGAATCTCTCCAAATTAGAATGTTTACCATTTGGGAGGGTGGGGTAACATTTTCTGCAGTACTGATGCTAATATGGAATTTATACAAAAAGTAATTAGTTATTTAGATTCCTGATTAAATTCTCTACAAATCTATGTGGTTATATATGTCTTAGTGTTTTTATTGACTTTTCCACAATAAACAACAGATAAATATTTTTCTAAAAACGAAATCATTAACTCTACCAAAATTGGGCACTGTACTACAACAGCCACCATTGACACAGTTTTCAATGTAGAATTTGATAACACCATTTGATGAAAAGTGCTTGAACTCAGCTATCATTGTGACACATTTCAATGTTAAGGGCTCACTGCTGACAAAATACTATTAGGTTGAACATATATGTTGTACTTTATATTGGCCACTTTTCAGAAATGTTTATTTTAGGGTAGTGTTATAAAAATGCATGATAGCACATAGAAAGCTACCACTGCTGCAATGCTATTATATATTTTCTAATTCTAGAGGTGTATGCTTTGCCAAAAATCATTATGAGCATTATTCCCCTCAGATGGTACCGACCAATCCTCTGGTTCATGGACTATTAGTGCGGCCCAGGAACACAACGGAGGTGGACCCAGGTATATGTACTTGAAATAGGCTTTTTTGACAGCAGTTAATTGCGTCATTTACCCAGCTTCAGTTGGGTCAGGATTAAACTAATAAACCAATTGGTAGTTAAATTTGGTATGGCCGATATCAGAATTAAGATTATTTTTTTAATAAATATTGATAATCTTGGATGTGATCATCTTTTCACTTAGGTTCTCCCATACCTTTGCTACTCTTGCCAAAAAGAAATTTTTTCTAACACCAGTGGAGGTCTGAATTTGTAGTTTATGGCTGTGTCCTCTGGTTTTACTGCAGATAGATTAAGTTAGCATTTTATTATCAGGGCAATGAACTAAACGTTGGTATCCACTGTATATATGTTGTTCCAGATTCTATAGACTTCCAATAGGTCAGCAAATTTTCTTCTGTATTCCAGGGTCTCTAGATTCAGTTGTTTTAATCTTTCAGTGTAAGGTATATGTCCCAGCCTCAGAATAATATATAATAATATAATCAAACTCACTACACTTAAGAATGGTATACAATACTAACTTGCAAACCATTGATTTACACTTTTTAGAATTTACTAAACTTACTCAAGTCTGGCATAGGGTCACAATAATTGGATACCTAGTGTGAATCAAATTCATTACACTAGCAATGTTCTGTGAGATTAGATTTCTCACCATTGTCACCTCTGGGACATATATATCCCAACAGCCATAGAAACCTTGGGATATATATGTCCCAGGAGTCTTAAAAGAATTAAGAGATAACTAAACTTAGGCTGCCTGGTAAAGGACCACAATCTGGGATAACCAATGGGAATTGAACTCACAACACTATTGAATGGACTGTGAAACTAACTAAACATTCTCTGTAGGTAGTTGCACAGGCATATTATTGTATATATTGTTCATTTCCGTGCTGAATTGGAACAAACAAAAAATTATTAAAAAGGGGAAATTTTATTGAAATTAATCGAAGCAGTTTATGCTTTATTTTATAAAAGTAGAAAAGGCAAAATATTTTCTCTTTTATTTTTTTTATTGCCATTGTATGAGAGAAAAAATGTCCCTAAAATGTTATGTTCTTTGTTGCTGTGTGACCAACATTCACTAAAGGAAATGGATGAAACAAATTATTTCTTTTTTAATGTATTCTATGATGCAAAATATAATTTTATGAATTCCTTATAGTTTTTAAAAAATATTTCAAGCAAACAAGTAGTTAAAGTAGATTTTAAAAAATCTTTTTATAGTTGAAACTGGCATGTTCTTTGTGGACAAGAAACTACAATAATATAATATGAAATAACGAATAAGGAGATTTTTTTTCCTTTTACTTTGAATAGGTGGTCATTACAAACAATGTTTAAATGATTCATGTCCTTGCAGCCAATTTCATTTTCTAATCACAGTTGTGGAAAAAAACAACCAAAGAAAAGGCAATGTTGCATCCTCTTCTCCCTTATGGTCAATCGCATTAAGTCTTCAGAGTCTGAAACAATTTCTTTGAGTTCCACAAAGATTTTGAGTAAAGAGCTGGATTGAAATTGGTTCAATTCAATTTTTAAAATGCTGAAAGGATTCGTAACATTCCTAGGAGGGTTCTGAGAAGAAAAAGAAATAGTTAAATTTTAGTTTTATTATTCTAAATCAGATTTTCTCAATGGGGTTCCTGGAATATTTGAAGGGGTCATAGACTGAAATAATAACAGGTCTGGTTAGAAACCGTTATGTGACCAATGTCTTTTGGCAGCATGTGACATATGATTTTTGTCTCCATTTTTCAAATGAGCCATAAAGACCCAGTCGTTGTTTGTAGAAAGTGTGGGTTTTTACAGGGCTGGGTGCTAGCCTGATGTCCAGATGGACTGCCTTACAGGGCTAAAGGGCTCCTACTGCTCTGCTATTTACGCATAGGTGGGGGTAGAAGTGGATTCATACTTTTCTGAAGGGCATTAGTACAAAAGGAACACAAACTGTTCAAGCTGGAGTTTGAATACGGTTTGCTGATTCCATTCTCTATATCTGTGTCACCCTGAAGCAAAAAAACTAAATGTCTAGTTCAAGGGGCCATCTTGCCAGGCTACACCTCCCTATTGCACAAGGGGTAGGGTCAGGGTCAATCTCTGATGCATGGACTAGTATCTCTAAAAGAGTGAATCTTTACAAAAAGATGAGAAACTGTAAAGGTTTCTTTCAGGCTTGTCAAAATATATACAGAGTGTGAGAAAGTGAAAGTGAAAGTAAAAGTAGAGCTTTGAAAGAGAAACAGTTTGATATAAAAACCTGAACCATTTTCAGTGCAATCCTCAATAATATGGCAGAATATTAACAGCAGAACTTACCTGAAAAAGAAAAAGAAAAAGCATTAAAGATTCTATCTTTTTATATAATTTTGGAATGTGCAAATCAGGATAATTTATTTACAATATACATGTCCTTATGGAAGATTAAAAACTAATAAGAGGCAGACATTCTTGCATCTTGAACGATAAGTTTAAAAGAGGGAAGAAAGATTCATAACTAAAGGAATTATTCATATATTACTTTGTTACACTTGAAATGTCATTTAAGTGAAAGATTTACTAATGTAATTACATTTTTATTCCAGATTCAATGTAAATAAATTCAACGGTCGTATTATAAAATTTAAGCAACAGTAAAAAATAACATTTGAATATTAATGACCCTTCTCAAAACTAAAACTAAATTATTTCAACATTTATGTAAATAAATATATAATTCATTATTATTGGAAGTTTTTGAGCCCTTAACAGCAATGATGTATACCCAAAAGGTTAGACTCATTTTCAAATACAAATTCAAATTGGGACATACTGATGCTCAAGCTGCTGATAATGTCAACAAATTTAAAGTGAACACTACTACAGTACAAACTGTAGTTGAACCCAGCATATGAAAGGAGGTAAAAAAATATTTAAACTAATTTAATGGAAAGTAATCACATGTTAAAAATTAATAGAAACTGGAGGAAACTCTAAAAATTAATCTTCCAGGTAATTAATATACAATTAAAAAATGAGGGTTATGTGTGATTTTGTTAATATTTTGAGATTCATACTTTATCCTTGGTATATACAAATAAGGCTTCAAGGACATGATTATGAAATAAAAATAGACATATTATATTTGGAAGGGAAATGAAGCACAACAACTCTTATATAATGAAGTTAAAATAATATAGAACAACGCTTGGAAATATGGAAATTGAAAGAATCAGTATATATGCTGTTTAAAAGATCAAATTAGTAAACCCAGTATGGAAAAGATATGAGAGCTTATTAAAAAGAAAGACATGAGATTTAAGGTTTCAAAATTCCACTGCCTGTGTTTACTATTGGATAAACACATTGGATACTGCTGCATCAGTTTGTCTTGTTCCCTGAAAGTCACGAGTTCAATCTCTGGGCTAAGAAGTTTGGCAGATGATATTTATGAAAAGTGCATTTACTGTCCCATGGGCACCAGTCGGTTGGTATTTGCCCCATCTATTGTCATCTCTTCTTGCTAGGTGACCAGCCCAAAGATAATATTGCTGCTACTGATACTACTTGTTTAAAAACAATAACAGATATGGTGACAAGAGAAATCAGGGAAGAATAGATAGTAGGTTTAAAGGTTAGATTTGATCTTCTGCCAACCATAACATTCCCGTAGCTCAGTTGGTATGAGCAGTTAACCAGGCTTCCCTGAGGCAAAAGGAACTTCAGTTTGAGTCTCACTGAGAGCTTATCCTTTATTTCCAATCTGCACTGTTTACTCACTGCCGCAGATTTATGGCCTGAGCCAAGTTGCAATAAAAAGCAACTAAAAAATTAAGATGAAAGAAAATACCAGTCAAAAATGAATAATAAAGACAAAACACTATTATTCAAAAGAAATGCAAAGAGATCTCTTCACTTTTGTGTAAGGAAAAAAATAAAGCCATTATTCTAAATAACGACTTATTCAATGTTTGTTTTTGTTTCGGCACTACAGGTCGACAGTGGAATAAAGGAATGTACAAAATATGTTATAGGCTGGTGTCTGCACAAGCATTTAAAGACTTGTTGTTTCACTAATATTATATGCTTCAACAAAGAAAATATGATCAATAGAAAAGGTGTGAACAATAAACAAACAAAAGGTTTTAGCAGAGGAAAAAACAATGTTTCCTGGCTTTGTAAGAAACAAGAAAACAAGCAACAGAAGCAGGATGTAATCGATGCTTGTTGATTGCTGCTGGGAATTACAGGAATTAGCGATAATTACCAACTGAGCAAAAACATCTTTCAATAAATATTGACAAAAACAAAGGCACCAGCAAGACGGGCAGCTGTTTACAAAAAATCATGCAGCAACAGACCAGACAATTGTTTGACAGGTTTCTTACAAATGCCACAGCTCTGTCTTCCTGTTGAAAATAACTACTAATATTCCTGGCAGTGGGAATATCAAAAGGCATCCATAGGCTATTCGTAGAAATTACAGTTATCTTTCCTAGCATGGTGCAACCACTATGTTTATTGAAAGGGGGTCTGACTTCATGCATATCGAAACTCTTCATGTTCATATTATAATGATCTGATTTCTGTATGTTTGTTTGTGGGTTTGGTACTGTAAAACAGAAAAAATTGCACATCATTGTTAGAGCAATACATTCAAAATGCTCTAACTCAGTGCTCACTAACTTGGGTTTGTATGAACCTAAAGGGTTTACAGTAAATTTTGGGCGGTTTGTGAAGAAAAAAGGGTTCAGATGGGGTTCGTCAGTAAGGTTTGACAGATAAGCTTGATAAAAATTGTTAATATTAGGTAAAACATTAATATTACATAAAACATTATGGTTTTGACAAAAATTTCATTTTGTGAACAATGTCAAACCATTTTTGCTCTCTGGAGATTGTTAGGTATTGTTTATATTAACTTTCATTATTAATTAACAGTGCATTATTTTTATGAAATGGTATAGTTTTTGATAAAGGAAAATGAAAAGATATGTATGTATATTAGACCACTGCTCTAACTTGAAAAATAAAGGAATTTCTAATTGAATCTGGTTGAGTTATTAATTCAAATAAATATATAAAGTAACTTCGGGATTAAAGGCCACCAAATCCAGCATTTAAGCAAGTTTTAATAATTCAAAAACTCTTTCATTTGCTGTTCTTGTGGTTACAATACCTGACAGAGTTGGGGCACCTTGCCATGGAGTAATTCTCAATGAGTGCTTCACACTTCTGGCCTTGTGCCAGATTATGCCAAGCATAATAATAAAAATAGCCTTGTGCCAGGCTGATTTAAGCTGTGTAAATGCAAATAGCCAAGCAAGGTGAAGAAAACTTTAATTTCTGCTCCAGGGTGAGCTACAGTTGCTATTTGATGCAAACATCAATGCTAAAGGCATGAGCATCAAATCTCCACTCTATACAAATGCATATTCAGACAACTAAGCAGTGGCCTTTCTTTAATTCAGAACAGTAATTACTTGACAGATATTCTTTCAATCTTTCTTTAAACTAAATGTTGAACAAAATATATCTCTGACTATCTCAGTCTCAGATTTGTTCAACAAGGAATACAATTTTCACAGTGGACTTTTGCTAATATGAATGATTATGTTCTTTACAAATTTAATGTTTGTTCTATATGAACAAGTTTTTATTCTGTTTCCAGAAATGTTACATTACCTTTAGAATAACCAAATATTTGCTTTACTTGTATAATGTACTTCTCTACTATACTGTAAAGCAATCAGTTTTCCATTTGTATGAGACATCATCTTATTATTTTAGACAATTTTAGAAGCCAGTATACATGAGACATCAATCTCTTGGGCTGCTTAAGAGCGTTTAGGAGGAAAATTTCTGGCAGTTTTTATGTCACTTTGCCACCATGAATCTTCCGAAACTGCTGGAGTAAACGCATTAACTCAACTATCAAACTTCTTATTTTCACATCTGTTTTGTTCTTGCTAGATTTACAATTTACTAGGTTTCGTGTCCTCATCTTAGCTGTTATAGTCACAATGTTTCAGCTGTTGTACCCTACAGCCTTCTTCAGGTATCTGTTGTAGTTAGTAACCTTGTTGGAATTTTAAACCAAACACTTTATTCAATCCATGGGGGTAGATTGTAGTCATGTGTGAACAGACACTCTCCCATAGGATTACTTAGTCAGCAGTGAGACACCATTGAGTGAGCTTGTATACTATGTGACCATCAAATTCACAATGACCAAGCGTGCCCATTCTTCTGGTCTCTTGCAGGATTCTTCTGGAAAATATTGCATTACCCAGATATGTCAGCCCCACTACAGTTCAGATTTAGCTCCCCACAACTTCTAGCTTTTTCAAGAGAGATGGACAAGATTAAGGAGGCAATGAGGCACATGATGGCGATCCTGAGAGAGGACTTTGCAGACTGTTTTGAAAAGTGAAAGGGACACTCAGATAAGTGTGTAAGCTCCCAAGTGGAGTACTTTGAAGGAGACTATGGTGCCATTGCTCTACATAGCTTATTTTTTGGTTAATATTAGATTGCTGGATACTTTCCGGACATAGGTCATGCACTGTAGGCCATGGTTTATTCTTGAGATATTAAGAATGAGAAACTGGAATCTTTTTGCATGAGGTAAAAATCAATTGAATCCATTTTTTACAATTTTATCACTTCTCAATCTTCCTAAGAACTCAATAAAAGAAGAAATAATTCCCAAAAATTATTGCTAAAAATATATGATTTTTTTGTCTAAAAACAATAAAAAAAATAAATGCAATTTTTGAATAGACAAAAAATTCATGCATTATTGAATGGCATAAAGTTTAATTTCCAAAGTGCTGATTTTCCATCACCTCTGGTTCCAGAGTTACTACTTTGCAGATCAACCAAGGTCAAGTAAATACTAATTCAATAATATGTCTTTGATTAATCATTTCAGTAACATTTTATTCTGCATAGGATTCATTATTTTTCACTATTTTCCTATGCTCAATTGTTTCTTAAAATCACTGTCTACACATAATATTTTTTTCTTTACTTTTTCCTATTAAAAACAGTTGGAAACCCAATGGAAATTTGTTGGCTCACATTTATACCTCTTAGGCATTCATTTCTTTGGTGAAAGAAAAGGTGGCCCCTGGTTGGGGGTTCCTACCTCTCTGCAGGGGATGCAATCAGCTTATTCTAGGCCCCAGCCAACAGGCCCATTTACGTGTGGCAGGGAATGGCAGGGAGTGTCAAAGAATAAAAAGTACCACCCTATTATTTTAAACAATTGAGAAACCACTTCATTGAATCAGTCAGGTCAGCTTACTTGTGATGATTAACTGGCCCACCTGTTCATAAATCAGATGCTTACAATTTTAAAGAAAATACATCAACACTCAGCAAAAGCATAAAACATCCCTTGCTCACACGTGTCATATAACACTAAATAAAGATATACATCTATAGTGTACCTTTTTGAATCAATATATATGAGGTCTGTCTGGAAAGTATCTAGCTATTTTGAATAACTCAAGAACCAGTTGCACGGACTTGATGTAACTTGGCAACCAATCAGAGGGCACCTTACTGCAATTGCATGAACAGACACTTTCCCCGTTGGGTTACTCAGTTGGCAGTGAGACACCATTGAGGTCTGTCAGCTCCCCATCACTGCAGATTTGGATCCTTGCAACTTTTGGTTTTTTCTAAAGCTAAAATAGACCATGGACGAGATTCAGGAGATCACAACAAGTCAGATATGGGTGATTCTGAAAGAGGACTTTGCAGACTGTTTTGAAAAGTGGAAGGGATGCTGGAATAAGTGTGTGAGGTCCCAAGAGGAGTACTTTGAAGAGACTAAGGAACCATTGCCCTAGGTAGGCTATTTTTCATTAATATTAAATATCTGGACTGACCTCGTAATAGTGAAGACAAAATAGAAACATGTTATACATTCTTCCAAGACTTATTAGTCTGAGAAGATCTTTAGAGCTACAGACCCATTTTAACTTGGAAGCCAAAAGATTGAATCTCTAGCTCCAGGGGTCTGTCCTCCCAGGCTGAACCTCCCCACTGCAAGATCACTTCCTGATTCTTGAGGTGTCCCAAAGGGAAGTTCCATGGGACTGGACAACTTTTGTCTTTATCCACATGTACATGTGAGTGTCCCAACACTGAACTTGACATTGTGTCACATTCTACCCATATAAGGATGCCGATAAATAGCCAAAATTTGCTAAATTCTAGCAACTTCAAACCAATGTTTTCATACCTGTAGGGTTCTTCAAAAACAATGAAAAGCAAGAACCCAAAAAAAAATGCTTTGTCTGCTATTGTATCCCAAAACGGTATTAGCAATGACTACTTGCCAAATTCCCCATTACAGGTAACAGAAGAGCTATCTTTTTATCTCACTTTTTGAAAGCTGTGAATGCGAACACAGGCAGTTACTTAAATTAGGCACCTTTCTAAATAAGGGTCTGGCCTTTCACTACCTTGCATAAAAAAACACAACAATATATTGATTTTTCTATTTCTCACTGACATTATTGCTCTCATTAAAGTTACGGATTATTTGGGTTGAATAGGGAGGAAGAAAAAACTTTTCTGTACATCCAAGTTTAATTATTTTATAAAAATATAACTGTTACCTAATGAATCTCTGGAATGTGGTGCTATGAATAAAGTAATAAAGATTATATTTTCAAGTGTGAATACTGAGTGCTATTATTTAACTAGAAAGTACTCAGAGAGTGCATACCTCTGCCATACCAATGCCATACACTAACTAAAAACTGGATGAAAATAAAATTACAAAAACAAGGGAGAGAACTTTAAATGTACAAATATTGAGTTACTTCCCTTAAAAGTAAATCTACCCCTTTTGTTATTAACTGTTCATTTTTAACCTCTTTTCCTGCAATATAATAAAAAAAAATATTTCTTAATCGAAAACAAATTCCTGGATCTGCCTCCAAATTTTATCAATTCTTACATAACACATGCTCCACCCTTTCATATTTCAAATTAATGGAGAACTTTTGGAGATATTGTGTGGACAGACAGACGGACATGAGTGAATACATATACCTCTTCCAACTTGCGTTGTCCGGTGCTAAATTTTCAAGTGTAATTTAATATTCTGTGAGTGACTATATCTGTAGGCATATTTGTATTTATATGGTTGAAGGTGTATATGCTAGTGTGGTCTATAGTTTGAGTATGTGTATGAACAAACACAAATAAGCATATGTATATATATATATATATCTGTGATTCCAAACCAGGAAGTGGAGCCTCCTTAAGACGGCTGGATGCCAACTTTGACTTCCTTCCGGCAGCTCCGGCAGCTCCTGCAGCCAAGTTGATGCCAAATATATGGCTCCACTTTCCTTTGGATTACATCAGCGAGACTGAGAGGAGGATTTTGTCTACTGGGCACTGCAGGATCTCCATCTCTGGAGAAGTGTTCTTCCATTATCTCCCGAGAGAGAAGGAGACCTTATCGATATCTGTGTGTATGTACACATGTATATAAAACATACTCAGAGGAAATTTTGGGTGCCCAAAATTTAACTTTTACACCTTTGATTTGGAATGGAATTTTTTTAACAGCTTAAAAATAGACAAAATATAAGATATGAACTGCAAATCCCAGTTAAAAGGCATATTTACTCAATCAAAATTTATTGTTAGTTTTCTTTTTTTCTGCTCATTAAGAATAGCAAAAACTATGTTACAGAATCTTTTTATGTAACTTTAAAAAATGTTTCTTTTCCAAATGGAATTTCATGTTTTAAAATCAGGATTAAAATAACCAATATAACATTCAAATTGTTTTTTTGTAAGAATTGGACTCATTCATTTTGTTATTTTTGTTGGTCCCACAATGTTTCAGCAGATCCATTCTATGGCCTTCTTCACATGTACTATTTGTATGTAAACAGTAGTGCCAAGTGAAAAATGATAGCAAACTGAATTGTTTTGTTAGCTAAAAATCTTTTGCTTAACAGGTAACAATGTATTCAAATGGTTCTTTGGACGATTGAACTTCTTGTTGTTTGTGTTGTAAACACAACGTTTCGGCGATCCATTCTTCGGCCTTCTCCAGGTATAAAATCCAAGTGTGATGGAGTAAACAGAAGTTATTTTTAAAGGGCGTAACCATTATAGCACAGAGCCTGGGTGTTTCTGTGTCTTGTCGGGTTTAGTTCTGTTGAGAATGCCAACAACAAGAAAGAACCATTTGAATATTAATGACACTTCTCAGAACTATAGAAAAGTAACAATGTAAATTGAAAAGAATCACCAGTCTTTGATGTCCTAAGTTTCCAATGAAGTATTTTTTCAATATAAAAATATAAGCTTATGATTTTATCAACATTTTTCACACAAAATTCCCGAGAAACTCAATTAGGATGAAAAATTTTGAAAAGAACTTTTATTGCTTACAGGATAAAAGTTTCTATATTTTTCAGACGAGGAATTATTATGATTCAAATAGCTTATGAAAAATTAAATTGCACGACTATTGGAAAGACAATTTTCATGAAATCCCACCACTGGTTTCTAACAATACACTTTGAAACCATTCTGTTGGCTTTTGTCTATTTAGCTATTTTAAATTCCAAAATTGGAGATAAGAATAGGTTTATTAATCATCAACATCATCTACCTCCTTCAGTGCTGGGTTTTTGGCAAAACATTGTATCACCCATGTCTGTCAGCCCCGCTACAGTCCAAATTTTTCGGCTTTTCTCAAAGAGATTTCAGACTGTGAAAAAGATCAAGGAGACAGTAACAAGCTGATGGTAAACCCGAAAGAAAACTTTGCAAATCGATCTTTAATATTATTATTGGATGAAGTAATTGTAATACATTATTTTAATTAAATTTGACTAGTTTTTACCTTCATCTTAATTTCAGTTGTTTTTATATACAACTTTAAATTTGGGGTGTTGGTTCTACAGCAACGAATAACAATGCGGTCAGATAGTAAACCTTGCAAACTGTTTTGAAAAGTGAAAGCGATGCTAGGATAAGTGTGTGAGGTCCTAATGGGAGTATTTTGAATGAGACTAATGTGCCATTGCCCTAGGTAGGCTGTTTTTTTTTTGTTAATATTAAATGGCTGGATACTTTCCGGACAGACCTTGTATAACAGTTTGATATCAAGTGCATTGTCAAACTCCAGTTTATGTTGGCTTCATTTTCCCCCATAACAAGAACTAATCCTCACCTAAGTCAGGGGAGTAAACTCTTCACTTATATATTTACAAATTTATTTATTATGTATAGAAATACAAAAGTTACAGTAATCATCTTTGGTCAAAATAGAAATAATAGTGGAGTTTGACCCTGCAGCAGCCTGGCTTGTTTACAATATGATTCATGGCAAAAAATGACTACAATGATTTTTATTTGTTTTATTTGTTTTATTTGCTTCATAAACCCTAAAAGGACAAAAGGATTTAGCAGAGGGCAAAATAACAAGTTTTATTTGGCTCAGCACCAAGAAAAAAAAATCTATAATCAACATAAACTATAAAAAATAAAGACAGAAAAAACTGTCTTTTTATAACTTCTCAAAATAGATATAAAGCCTCTGCTAAAAACCAGTGTTGTCTAATCATGGGTCAAAATTTAGTTCAGATGGTCACTTAGTGTTACTGGTGCCAAAAATTTGCTTTATTTTTTCTCTTAGGCTATCAAACTCTCTCTCTCTCTCTCTCTCTCTCTATCTCTATCTCTCTCTTCCTCTCTATTAATATATCATCGCAAGAGTAAAGTTCAATCACACTAAACTGGCTTAAGACAGAAACAGACAGTGGAAATATCAAGTTAATTTGGTCAGTTAGTTGAAGACACATGCAAACTTAGTAGTTTTGGTCTCTTTCCAAATCTGAGAACTTTTTCAGTTAATGACCCAGACTATTTTAGTCTCTTATCAGATATGTGTTCGTAACCTAGTAATGTGTTAGTCTACTAGCTTAATCTTTGAAGGTGTAAAACTAGTATTTTATTCATTGTGTATGATATGGTCAGACTATTTTACTTGTCTATATGTTCATTTATTCACAACGTTTTGGCTGTGTATTCTCCGGACTTTGTCAGGCGGTCTTGTTTTTTTTGTTCAGTCAAACCAATTAGCTGACTGACATCGATATAAATAGCATCTGGGAACTTCTTATCAAAAAGGCCATTTCTGAAATAGTAAACAGGTCACCTAATCAAAGGGAATTTGGCACCGAAACACTGATGTATAGGAATATATAAAAAACGGATGTGATTTTATTGGTCAGATCTCTATGTTCAGAAATGTATATGGATGCCTGGATTAGTCTTATGCATATTTCATACTCTGCAGTAAGACAGTGACCTATTTGATAATAAATCTGTATGACTTGTTTGGACCAAAAGATTTATTTATCAAATAATTTTAAACATAAATCAGTATTGAATTAAGAGAGTATTTGTTGTATCTGCTAGTTTTCTCTGTCATCTATATTATATTGGCATAATCCTGATGGACAATTCTTGCATGTTGTTGTCTCACACAAAGTAATAAATAACTTCTGGTTGCTTGAAGCGTAACTCCTGTTTACTATCTGTCACTCAACAGATTACTCCACCAAATTAGAAGTGGTAGCAGGTGACATCACAGTAGTAATGAGAGTACGCAACAAAATTGTAGTTGATTTTGTGAATATCTGAAGTTTATTCAAATCAGCCAGAGGAGAGAGTGATAGAAAGTGACTTGTGGAAAATAAATAGATCCAGGTCTGGTTAATCACTCAATAGAAACCGTCATGTGATGGGTTCAGGTGATCAATTAAAAAATTGGAAAAAGGGTGATCAATGAATAAGTTACTTCTCTCGCCTTTTCTTGGGCAGTAATCACTAAAAAAAGTCTGAATTTTCAATTGAATGCTGATGGAGACAAATTAAGGATCAATTTAGCATAAACTTAGATTACAAATTGAACTCCCCCCCCCCACTAAAAACCTATTTAGGAGTGGATTTTTTAAAAAGTAAAAAAAAAGTTTTCTCTAGACATCAGCCCTCTACCTCCATTGGTCCAGCCTGTACATGCGATACATACATAGCCAGCCAGTCAGCCAGCTAAAAACTGAAGAAACCTATGTTGGCAGTTTTGGCGAAAGCTTTGGTTGATGGTTTCTAAAACGATTTCCAAAGCTTTTCATAATAACAAGCATCTTTAAGTGCAATCTGTAGACATAAAGCAGATCAAAAACTGATCAATGGATTATCTATTATTCAATCTGTTTCCATTGTCTTGTCGTCAAGGATTCAAGTTTTCTTCATTTTATTTGGTTCATGTAGACAATAGGCACCTGTAATAGGCAAATCTTTGAAACAATTTTAGAGAAAATTACACTACAGTTTTCCAAGTCTGACTCGTTCTTCATTAACTTGAGTGGCAGTGAGAAAAATCAATAGATATTTTTAGAAGATCAATCTTGCTCTTTTTTCTTTAATTCTTTCTTTTGCCATTCCTTGAGAGAATGGAATTCAAGAAAGGCAATTGCAGAATATAAATCAGATGAAAGAGAATGACATTCTAAAGATAGTAACTTGTCTTAATTTAGGTGCCATTTTACAAGAGACTATTTGTTGTCTTTTGAATAGGGGTATTCATCAATTGTTGCGAGAAATTTTGACTGGAATCTAAAATGCCATCCAAAATAATTGTAAGAAGAGTTTTTATGTGCATTAATGTCATTATCTACTGTACTGAATCTTTATTATTATTTAAAAATTGGTACTTCTTCGTTATCAGTACACATCTCATAATCGTTATCTGTACATCTGTTCAATAAATCAAATTCACTCTTATCAGTTGTTTAAACATGGAGTGATCACAAGACAGCACAGTATACTAGAGAAAACCAGTAGTCAGAGATATCATAAAATCCATTAGAAAACTCAAATGGCAATGGGCAGGCTATGTTGCAAGAATGTCAGATAACAACATGGATCCCCAGAGATCAGATGTGAAATTGTGGTTGGCAGAAAATAATGTGACAACCTAGACAGGTTTTGGTGATATTGGCACCATGATAGCCCATGCTCAAGAGGTCTGATAAATCTTGGGGAAGGTCGATATATTCAATGAAGGACATTAAAACACTGATGATGATGATAATGGGAATTGCCTAGGATGGACGAAGAGGAGGCCGTTTCTTTTTGCAGTCCAAAAATGTGCTGCCCAAGAGGAAATTATGCAAAGGAGGACATAAAATGAAGTTGTACTTTGGCTGGTTGAATCAATCAAGTTGAGATTTTGTCACAAGAAGGTTCAAGAGTTAGGTATTATTTATGACCACACTCTACAACATTGAAACACTGTTGCCAAAAATATCAATATGTTGCCATCCAAAAATGAGTGCACCCCTACGAAAAAAGAAAATTAACTTTCTATAAGAAACTGGTGTACTCATTTACGGGCGATACTGAATATGTAAAAACATACATGTATACATAGATCAAGAGCAATGTGCTTAAAGCGTAAAGTATACAACGGTTGTACAATACCAGCCAAGATTATGGGTGTGAAACATGGAAATTAACAAAACGAACTGAAAACCAACTCAGAATAGCACAGAGAGCCATGGAAAGAACAATGCTAGGGATACCTCTAATAGATAGAAAAAGATCAACATGGGTCAGAGTGAAGGATATTATACAAATAATTAAGCAGCAAAAATGTAGATGGGCTGGTCACCTAGCAAGAAGCGATGACAATAGATGGGAGAAAACAACTAACCGACTAGTGCAGTGGGACAGTAAACGCAGTAGGAAAAGACCAGACACAAGATGGAGGGATGAGATAGAAAAGAGTACAGGTAAAACATGGCAGAGGTTGGCGCAATCTAGGTCGTCATGGACGGAGATGGGAAAGGCCTTTTTCCAGCAGTGAACTTATAACTGATGATGATTATGCTGATGATGATGACCAAAGTTTAGTTAATCACTGCTACCAAAGGTTTAGTTAACCACCACTACCAAAGGTTTTGGTTATTCATGTGTTCACACATTTATATGTATCTATGTATCCGGACCGGGCATGATGATCCAGAATGGGAATTTCTAGTGGATGATAGAAGCAAGTGGAGAACCCGTATATACAATGGTTTTATATCATTTCAAGACGCAGCAGACATCCGGGCCAGAATGAAACGTGCAGCTAAAAAAGGGCAAACAGTGGATCCTGCAGTTCCTCAGCTGAAATGTGATATATGTAAGAGAATATGCTTATCCAAAGCAGGACACACAAGCCATCTTCGTGGTCACTCTAATAGACCCAAGACAAGACTATAGCCATTTCCAGCAACCTTATGAGCTCAAATGTGAGATCTGTGGGAGAACCTGCTCAAGCCATTCTGGATTCACCAGACACATGAATACACATAAATGGCAAGATACAAACATGCAGAGCAGACCAAGAACAAACCAACAGCTATTTGTTTGCAATGTGTGCAACAAGATCTGCAAATCTCATGCAGGCTTTAAGAGCTACCGTCGGTCTCATAAACACTGAATTTTACAGCACTCTCTATGTGCTGATAATCACAACTTAAGGTTGTTGATAGCAGCAATGTATATATGTGTACATAGGTGTGTATATATGATATAAAAAAACATAATAACAAAATCGGAGTACTTTGCAGTCAGCAGTAGTCATACTCGTTTAACGAGTCGACAGCCATCATCTAACAGTTCAAAGGAGAAACTTGAAATTTTATACACGCACTCCCCTCAATGAGTAGGGAAAATGTTTCTTTTGTTTTTTGAAAATTCCCCTCCGAAATAGGGTTTTAGTGGGGAGTTCAATTTTCAATGTAAGCTTATGCTAAATTGGTCACTTGTTTGTGCCCGCTTGTTTTTTGAAAATTCAGACATTTTTTAGTGATCACAGCCCAAACTTTTTAATTGATCACTACCAATGTAAGGTTGGTATAATGACAGATATTAACAGATTAACAATGCAACAAAAGACGTACTCACAGATCCTTTATTCATACAATGACCGTGGTCAACGACACCCACGTGTGTCCACTCCGATCTACTAATAACAATATGGCTGCTCATTCACCAGAATGTAAAACAGCGCCCCTCCCCCTTACCGGAAGTTGGTAAGTGCTCTCGTGCCTAAGGGGAATAACTCAAGATACTTACTTAACACCCAACACAGCATATATAATTTCCCTTAGAATGCTATTATTTTCTTTTTTAATTTCAAGTAAAACAATAAATATGAAGCAAAGACTAGCTGGGAGCAAAGTAAAAATATCTCAGAGCATTTTTAGATAGTAGAAAATGTCTTAAATAAATTTATAATAAGCTGTCATAATGAAGCAGAGAATAGTATAATAAACTCCAAAAGGAAGAAAGTCTGATATTGAACCTGATGACAATTTGAGACTTTCTCAATAATCACATCTCATACTGTTTCTATAAAGGAAGCACAAAAGGCAAATTTTGAGAATGTATCACCTTTCATACTTAATTTTAGAGGTAAAATTCTTTATATTTGGTGTTAATAAGAGATTCAATAACTAATTCAAATCTCCTACACGTTTTTAATTATTTGTTCATTAGGCACTCTTTTTTTTGAGAGAGAAAAAACTAATTAAAAAGGATTATCTTTATAGAAAGATAACATTCTCGTCAGATATTATTTCAGAGGGGGAGATTGATTAAAAGAGTAAAATACATCAGAATTTAAAATTTAAAAAGTAAATAATTGATTTAAAGATGAGCGCAGTTGATGTTAACTTTTAAATTTAGATGACTCATCAAAAATAAATGTTAGATATGAACGAAGAATTACATAACATTCTAATTTTACACATCTTTATTTTCAGAGCAATGCAGGAGTTGAAATTACAGATGCAGTACTGTGACATGGGAAGGATTTTTACAAATTTAGTTAATTTGTAATCACTTTTTTGATTGATTAAATAAGTAAAATACATCAGAATTTAAAATTTAAAAAAAAGATTTTAACATGAGAAACAGCTGAAGTCAACTTTTAAATTTAGATGATTCATTCAAAATAAATGTTAGATATGAACGAAGAATTACATAACATTCTAATTTTGCACATCTTTATTTTCCGAACAATGCAGGAGTTGAAATTACAGATGGATTATTATGACATGGGAAGGATTTTTTTTAATTTAGTTAATTTGCTTTGTAAATTTGTTGAACATCTGCAGTAGTATGACTGGATTTAACAAAAAAACAACATTTTTCAATTTACATAATACGTAATAATTTCATAGAAGAAAAATAAAAATAGACCCTGAACAGTAATAAAGGCACCCTCCCGTAATATTTTGTTGCACACTTTTGACAATGATAACCGTCTCCATACATTTCATGTAGCCATCTATAAGCTTCTTGCACCTATCAGCTGGTAACTTCTCCCACTCTTCTTTTGCAATTTGTTCAAGCTGTTGAATGTTTGCAGGATTCCTGTGGTGTATGGTACGCATTGAAATCATGACTCCAGATTTGTTCCCACCCCCACGATTTTCAATGGGATTCAGGTTAGGACTCATTGATGGCCAGTTTAAAACAGTCCATTTTTTTCTTTTCAACCATTGTGCGCTTTAGTTTTTATCATGCTGGAGTGCTCATGATCTTCGCACCAAACCTAGTTTTCTTTCACATTTGCTCTAAAATCCAAAATTCTTTGTTTTATTGATTCCTTTGATACGCTCAAGTCCTCCAGTATCAGAGGCAGCAAAAGCAGCTCCATAACGTTATGGATTCTCCACTGTGCTTAACTGTTTTATGGGAGTACTTTGAAAGGGGATAAGGTGCCATTACCCTAAGTAGGCTATTTTTTTGTTAATACTGGGATCTACCATAAGATCGCCCACCCGATAGATCACTCATAGGCGGTTATTTTAGGTGGTCGTTTATTTGGGGCTCAATTTTTTGTAGATGAAAATTTGAAAGCATCTATGTTTTTATGCACTTTAATATAAAAAACTGGACAACATGAATACATATATAATAATTAAGACATCAAGTCTGAAATATCTGTCAGTTCATTGTATAAACAAAAAGTTGCTTCAAAGAAATTAATTCGCTCGATACTTCTTCACTATTACTGAATGAGTTTGAAAATCAACAAGTTATATTACTGATTTATTACAAAAATTAAATTATTTTTTGTGTTTGCAGGTACTAAATACAGTCTATATAATATATAGACTGTGTTTAGTATATATATATATCTTCGGCTCTCGTAGCAACTTAAAAAGAAAACACTATTCAAAGAAGTACCAAATACAATTAATACAAGTTGCCAATTGATATTGAAGTGAATAAAAAAACATGTGAGTCGTAACTTTTATTGTTTTATTATGCTGTGATGGCCTTTGAATAATGGCCCTGGGCTATTATTTGGTCTATTTTTTCCACCCAAATTTGGCTGTCTTTCCATTTTGCCACCCTGGGCTATCTTACGGTAGATCCCAGTATTAAATGGCTGAATACAGAACTCATACATTCTTCATTTTGAGAGGATATGGCAATGCCTTTCTTGATATTCAAAATCATTGGAATGTTACTCATTTAATTTATTAAACAATTCATCAAAACAAATCAGACTATCCAATCTAAGAAAAACATCTTATTAGAAACCGTCAACCAAAACTGTCACCATAGGTTTCTTCAGTTTTAAGTGAGTCTTGCTGGCTGGCTATATATCGTGCATACAGCCGTACCAATGGAGCTAGAGGGCTGGAAATTTTAACATTTACTCCTTATTATGTTTTTTTTAAACTGCCCCAGAAATGAGTTTTTAGTGGGGGGTTCAATTTGCAATGTAAGTTTATGCTAAATTGGTCCCTTAGTTTGTATACCGGCAGCATTCATGCTTGTTTTTCTTTTAATTCAGACTTTTTTAGTGATCACTGCCCAACAAAAGGTGAGAGAATTAACTTATTCATTGATTAACACTTTTTCAATTGATCATCCTCAATACGGCATGTTGGTCGCATGACAGTTTCTACTGAGTGCCTAACCAGACACGTGGATAGTTTCCTTTCTGAAGTGAAAAGTCAGTATGAATCATTACAAAGCATTTGATGCAAAACTTAAACATCAGCACAAATCCGGAACAAATCTATTTACTTCTTAAAAGCAAAATCAGTGGGAGAGTGCTGTACAAGAATTACTTCTGATGGCCAATGTTTCAGCCCGGAAAGATGATGAGTTGGGCAAAAAATGTCATGCCTTGTAATGAAAATACCATTTATCTCCCACAGGGCGGTAGAGAGCAAAACGGTCTAGACAATGGCCACTTTCACAATCCTTGGCCTCTTGCCAATAATGATTTATACAATTATCTCTCTTCAGACAGACAGACAGACAGACAGACACACACACACACACACACAAATGTATGTGCTTATATATGTATACAAAACTTCTCAGCTGGTAATGTTTCAGACATAAGATTGTAAAGAATAATGTTTTCAACAAAAAAGATGACTAGCATTTGGTAAAATAGTGCATCAGATTTCTGTCTAAGGTCTGAAAAGAATGATCCCCTCTTTAAGATTATTATAAACTGGAGGGGTACAGATCAAAGATGATTATTGATTTTCACTAAGTTTAGCTTAGTATGGCACAAGACCAAATAGGGGTTAATGAGGGTAGGAAGCTTATGCTATACCAATTTTTCAAAGCGGAGAGGTACTGCCAGCCTTGAAAATTAGAAAATCGGAATCTGGTTTTATATCTAGGCTCAAATATTGATTGCTGGCACATGTGGAAAATATGTAATGGTCTAAGTCATAAGAGAGACCCATATCAAAGATTACAATGGGAGGGAAAACATATAGAATTATCCTTTTTGT
>VCCN01002162.1:11224087-11234552 GCA_006491835.1 Architeuthis dux | reverse complement strand
TCGCTACCACTATTACTCACCTGCTTTCCAAGCTTTTACTCCCTCTCCATTGTTGAACCACTCTCCCACTATGGCTAAATCAATACAATGGTGACTGTTCTTTTTTTTCAACTAATAAATAATTTCATTTAGGATATTAATTTCATAGAAGAAAAAGAAAAAGAAAATACAATAACGTTTTTTTACATACAATGAATGGGATCCTTTGATAAACTATGTTTGTTCCACCTGCGGCCTGTTTCCAACTATATGTAGCTCTAACATAGAATCAAACAAACTTAAAAGTAATGATGGAAGATTACGAAACTCATGGAAGCATGTTTTTTTACAAAGAATGTCATCCCCAAAGAATTATTACAATACCCCAATGTATTTTTTACTAGAAGTGGATCGAGGCCACACATATATGGTAGAAGCAAATAGAAGTAGATTGAATATCCGAAAATTCTTTTTTAGCAATAGAATGGTGGGACTTTGGAATAGATTACCGGAATATGTAGTGCTATCAATAGATGCAAATGATTTTAAGAAGAATTATGATGTTTATTATACCACCGCAAAGGTTTAAGGCCCTAGATATTGTGTAAATATGATTGTTATGATGTGTGCTTGTATATACAAATTGTATACTTTTTTTCACACTAAAATAAAATATTCTCAATAAATACATTTTATCCATACATAAACAATCCCATCATTTTTTATGGGTACTATACAAGTGTTTTTAAAAATAGTGTAGTCCTTCAAAGAAAACTTAAGCAACAGTAAAGATCAAATTTCGGTGGAATATAAGGCATTTTAAGCCACGTTTGACAATGTTTAATAAGATTATCTTTGAAAAATGTCAATTTCTGATACCTCTACTACTGCAGGCTTTGAATCATAAATCAAAGACTAAAAAGTAACCATTGTGCCAAAGTAGTTCCAATGCTTTAGTGATCAACTCGTGAAATTACAGCTTATACTAAAATAATGAAGGTTTGTGGGTTAGTAATCAATAGATGAAAAGAATTGGAAACCATAAACCAAATTCATAAGCTTTATCAAAGAAAAGATGAACTAATCATGGTTTGTTGATATGGTCTTAACGAGGTTTATTACTGGTGCTCATGAGAACTTCAGTACATTTGCAAAAATGTACAATTCAGTGCAATGGTATGGTATGGTCAGAGTATTTTCCTCGTCTATATGTTGATCTATTCACAATGTTTCAGCCGTGTATCCTGCAGCCTTCATCAGGTGTTCTTTGTTCTGGAATGTGGAAGCACTTCCTAGAATGTATGCTTGTATTTGTCTTGACACATCACATACATTTTTTTGTTTTTTTAAAATAAAATAAATAAATAAACAAAAGAAACGGATGAGACGTGTCAAGTCGAATACAAGCGTGTGTTCTAGGAAATGATTCCACATTCTAGAACAAAGAACGGACAAGGTATATCCGGGAAGTACCCAGCTATTTTGAATATCTTGAAAACCAGTTGCATGGTCTTCATGCAACTTGGCAACCGATCAGAAAGGACCTTGCTGCACACACATGAACAGACACTCTCCCATACGTTTACTCAATTGGCAGGGAGATGCCATTGAGTGAGCTTGTGTACAGAGTGACTGTCAACACCTCATACAGTCTATATTTGGCTCCTTGCAATTTTTGGGCTTTCCAAAAGAGATTTCATACCATGGACGAGATTAAGGAGAGAGGGACAAGTCAGCTGTTGGCAATCTCAAAGGGCGGCTTTGCAGACTCTTCTGGGATAAGTGTGTGAAGTCCCAAGGGAAGTATTTTGAAGGGGACTAAGGCACCATTACCCTAGGTAGGCTATTTTGTTCATTAATATTAAATGTCTGGATACTTTCCGGAATGGAAAACAATAACTTCCATGAAGAATAGTGGAAAATTCTGCTATAATTAGAAACTGTCAACCAAAACTGTCAACATAGGTTTCTTCAGTTTTCAAGTTGGTCTGGCTGGCTATGTGTGTATGTATGTATCATGTGTACAGGCCACATCAATGCGGCTAGAGGGCTGAAAATTTAAATATTTACTCCTTATTATGTTTAGGAAAAAGTTTTTTGTTTTGCACCCATCCCCCATAACAGGTTTTTAGGGGGCGGGGGTTCAATTTGCAATGTAAGTTTATGCTAAATTGATCACTAGTTTGTGTCCAGCCACATTCACACTTGTGACTTTTTCAGTGATCACTGTTCAACATGCGAGAGAAGTAACCTATTCATTGATCACCCCTTTTTCCAATTTTTTTAATTGATCACACCCAACACGGCATGCTGTCAAAAGACGTTGGTCACATGATGGTTTCTATTGAGTGACTAACCAGACCTGTCTTATTATGGTTTTTGTTGATATCTGATTAAGGTATCAGCCATTCTGAGCAGATAAATACACTGAATGAAATCTTTGAACATTGCTTTGTGCCAAACTCTTCACAGCTGGAAAATGTAAGCCATGATATTTTCAACTTAACTTAAATTAGATTTTAACCAACTCATGTTATATTTCAAACCATACATTATGGTCACCTCTGCTCTCTGTCAAAAGGTAAAAATATTAATAATATTTTATGACAGACAAAATAACTCTCTTATTTTATTGCAAAATAACAATGAAAATATGTGTTTTTAATTTTTCCTGGATTATTTTAATCTTACTACCTCTACCGTGTTTGTTTGTCTGTTTGTCCACATGATATTGGCAAATGTTCTCAATGAATTTCAATGAAATTTTGTAGAAATGAGCCAAGGAACAATTGATAGAATTTTGGAGCGGATCCAGGAATTATTTTTATGATTTTGCTAAAATTGCGACAGTTTTTTTACTTTTCGGTTTTAATCACACAGTAATGATGTCATTGCAATGACCAGGGCTTCGAGAGCAAGTTAACTTATTTCATTAATGGACATAACATATTGGCTATGAAGTTTCGATATACAGCTCTACCAAAGAAACTCTTGGGGCCACGGCTGTACAAAGCTATTTTATCTGCCACCCTCCATATACACTGCACACACACTCTTGTCTTTTAGCCATCCTGTTTCCATCTGCTATAACCCTTTTAGCATGCCATACTTTATTCACCGACCAGTAGACGATAGAGTTAACTTATTTCACTAATGGACATAACATATTGGCTATGAAGTTTTGATATACAGCTCTACCAAAGAAACTCTTGGGGCCACAGCAGCACCCCCTTCGCAGAGACCCTGGCAATGACATCATCATATTGGAAGTGTAGTGCAATAACAGTAATGACATCATCATGGTGACGTCATCATAAATAAATATGATTGTTAAGTAAGTATCTTGAATTATCCCCCTTAGGCAGGAGAGTGCTTATCAGCTTCCGATAAGGGGGCACTGTTTTATGTTCTGGTGAGCAAGCAGCTATACTGGTTTAAGGTGTGGAGACACATGAATGTGCCGATGAGTGCCGTCATTGTAAATGTGTGAATAAATTGGATCTGTGTGAGTACGTCTTTTGTCAATATCTGTCATTATAACAACCTTACAATGATAAACGGAATCAAAGTTATTGCTCAAATTGATGCTATTGATGAATAATTATTACATGATTGTGTTATGGTATAGTGTAGGATATGCAACCTGTTCAGTTTTTAGTGACAATGGCGTTGGCAGAAGTATCAGCTCTCTAGTCAATCTAGTTGAACCGTAAACCAGAGCAAAATGTAAAGTGGACTGATAAATTTGAATAAAAATAAATAAACTATATAAAAAAATTGTTGTTGTGGGACTTCTGTATTATATTGATTAAAAATTAACTAATAAAAAATTAACGATTTTCAACCATACTGCAATAAAACAGAGAGGAAAACATTGAATATTAAAAAACATTTAAATAAATAAAAAAAAAGAGAGTGAAAGAAACTAATTGGAGTCAAGGATCAAGAGGGAATTAATCTAATTTCTTAATTGAATTTAAACTAATTTGATAAAAATAAATTGGTGCCATTCAATCAAAACTGATAAGATACTAGCATTCCAAGGGAAATTATGAATCACTGCCACCCATATACGCTGTGTTGGGGGTGATCAATTAAAAAGTTGGAAAAAGGGGTGATCAATGAATAAGTTAATTCTTTCACCATTTGTTTGGGTTGTGATCACTAAAAAAGGTTTGAAATTTAAAAAAACAAGCGGGCACAAACTAGTGACCAATTTAGCATAAACTTACATTAGAGATTAATACCCCCTCTAAAAACCTATTTTGGAGGGTAATTATCAAAAAACAAAAACATTATTTTCCCTACTCAGTGAGGGAAGTGTGTGTGCAAAATTTTTAATTTACTACCATGAATAGTAAGGGCTTGGCAAAGTCCGGATACATAGATACATATAAATGTCAGAACACATGAATAACCTAAACCCAGCAACAGTATTTAAACCAGTGTTGTGAGTAGTGGTGATTCAGAAACAAGATACACACATGGAAATATTCATTGAAAAATGTATTGATAATTAAATGAACAAAAAAGACTTTTAGTATTTTTTGATGCAATACTTTGGTGCAAGACTGTTAATCAACTAAAGAATATCTTCAGTAAAATTAACCTATTAACTGCTGAAGCTGGCAAATGTAATAGTAATCCATTGCAAGATAAAAGCCCTGACTCACAGATAGAACTGAGTTACCGTCAATCATAATGAAATCAAAATTTTATTGAGTTAGCCATCGAACTGTAATGATAGAAAGTTCTATACAAAAAGAATCCAGTGATTTTGTATATCTCGAGTTGCTTTTACTTGATGTAACTTAGCAACTAATCAGAAGGGACCTTACTGCACATGCATGAACAAACACTCTCCCATGGGGTTACTCAGTCGGCAGTTAGACGCCATTGAAAGAGCTTATGTTCTTAATCTATTAGACAAAGACATTCCTCTTTTTAGAATGCAATGCCATGGTGAACATAAATATAAAAAAAATATAAAAATTTGCTCACAAGGCTAATGGTGTCAGAATCAAGCTTAAAGTAATCTACCATTAAAGAATACTATTACAGTCATTTCTTGTCACTACCATTAATAATTCCAAAAACGGTAAACCAGGCTGATCAAGTACCACCGATTTTTATACTGCTCTGATGTAACATGACACAACACCTGATTTAAATAAGGTGGATTCAGAATCAATATATCAATCCAAACTCTATGGTGCCTTGCATACCAGCCATGCCTCCTCCCCAAAACCCAACATTATCTAACCTCACTGCCACCCCGCAATATGCAGCCATGCTATGAGACTCGTGTTAAATGATGCACCTTCCAATGTCAGCTTTTGTGCCTCAACATGACGTTTTGTTATTATTCAGAGATGCAGCAATAGGAAGAAAAAAAGAAGAAAATGAAACTTGGTAATAACGGAGACTCGCCCGTTGCCAAAAGAAGAAATATTCAAACAGAATCTGAAGAAGAAAAATAGAAGGAGATATCAAACAGGTCTGGTTAGTCACTCAATAGAAACCATCACAGGACCAGCATCTTTTGGCAGCCTGCAGTGTTGGGGGTGATCAATTAAAATCTTGATAAAGGGGGTGATCAATTAAAAGTGTGAATTTTTAAAAAAAAGTGTGAATGCTACCAGACACAAACTAAGGGACCAATTTAGTATAAACTTACATTGCAAATTGAATTGCCACTAAAAAACTATTTGGGTGGGGTATTTAAAGAACAAAAGCTTTTTTTAGACATAATAAAAATTAAAAATTGGAAAAAGTTTTGTTTGGCAGTGATCACTAAAAATGTTTGAATTTTTAAAAAAAAGCATGAATGCTACCGGACACAAACTAAGAGACCAATTTAGCATAAACTTACATTGCAAATTGAATCCCCACTAAAAAGGGATTGGGGAGGATTTTAAAAAAAAAAGTTTTTTCTAGACATAATAAGGAGTAAATGTTTAAATTTTCAGCCTGCTAGCTCCATTGATACATACATAGCCAGCAAGTCAGACAGACCAACTTGAAAACTGAAGAAACCTATGTTGACAGTTTCGGTTAATGGTTCCTAATAGAAGAAGATAAAAGAATCGGAAGAAGAGCTTCAAAATCTGAATGCTTCTCATTCATGGGAGGCATTGTTAATGCACAAGGAAGGCATAAACCTAAAAACTCAGAGATATAAATTAACCTGTTTTCCAGGAATTTGTTTTTGACTGAGAGATATTTTTATTATTCTGCAGCAAAACAGGTAGAAAAATGAACAGTTAATAATGAAATGGTTAACATTACATTTCAAGGGTGGTAACTCAATATGTGTGCATTCAAAGTTTTCTCTCTTGTGATCTTCATTCAATTTTTAATGACAAAGGTATTGGCAGACGTATGTACTCTCCGAGTGCTTCTTAGTTTAGTTACTCCTATACTGGGTTTTTCTTGTTAAAAATTGATGGTTCATTTTCCTTACTTTCTGATTCATTATTTTCTTCTAAATCCTCAGAAATAAATTAAATAAAGATCTACATCCGTTAACCAAGTTGAGTGCACACTCCTGGGCGGACACATGTGAACCCACGGGTAAACCCCCACCAAAAACCCTTAATGAAAGCACAGAAAAATCATCATTAAAATTATCAAAGAAACCTAGTTAACAACCTTCACATGGGAAATAACAACATGCTTCGAAGCCTCACTTCCATACTACAGGCTGAAATTGTAAAGGTCCAGTTTACCATGCAGTTACATTGTAAATAGAACCCCCCTCCTAAAACCTTAAAAAAACATTTTTTTCTAAAAACTAACAACTTCTAGAAAGATTGTTAGGGTCTAACGGATTAAAAGCGCACAAACATTACTGCCGAAAAAAAATGGTTCTATTTTTTTCCGACTTGGTTAATGGATGTAGGTCTTTACCATAAATTCTTCTGTCATGCTGAAATCTTTTTCATCTGATCCATCTGAAAAGATTACTTCCAATACTTGACTAACATTCATTTTCTTGTGACCTATTTATACGAAAAAGTAAAAAAAAAAATCTGTTGGATAGTGGGAGGTAACCTGTTCTTGTATCTTTGCATTGACTCCATCAAACATTGTTTTTATGCTTATTCAGCAATTCAGCAAATAGTGAAGAAAACTAACATTAAAATAGGATCACCTTTTACTTAAATTTGATTATTGATTTCATCTCAAAATGGAAGAAAAAAATCTAAAATTCAAATCATTTTGATTTTATCTGTCATTAAATTGTTCAATTTGATAAGTAAAAAAGATGTTTCAACTTTTAAATGTTTTTGATTAATAGTTACAAAAATTACAATATTTTTTAATATGATAAGAGAAACTGTTTTCCTTGTTTTTAGTGAGATTAATTAACCAAGATATCAGATCTTTTGAATGGGAACAAATATCAAAATTCCTGGCTGATCTTAAATGGCACCATCTTTTGGCTCCCTTCAGACAAACAAGAATTGTGCTTTGATGCCTGTTACATCTCAATGTTTGATTTGCAATTGTTCAAAAAAGAATGAACAAATTTTAAAATCTGACAATATGATCGATATTGGTAGGGATCACAATAGAGAGAGATTGAGAGAGCGAGAGAGAAATACTGAGAAACAGAAGAAATAAATAAAGAGTGGGAGAGAAAAACATTAGAACATTAGAATGGGAGAAAATCAAGAGTGAAAACTGAGCGAAAGACAAAGAGATAAAAGTGGTGAGCAGGAGAAACTGCAGATAATGAAAAATAAAGTGAAGGAAAGTGAATAGAAATTGGGAATCAAAGATAGTGACAAAGATAAAGAAAAGGAGGGGTGGGTTCCCAAGTGGAAGGGAGAGACAGTGAGGGTGAGGGAGAGGAAAATAATGGGAAGAGGAGAAAATAATTTTATTAAAATCCGTAATAAAATTATTAAAAGGAAATTAAAAATCAGAATTGAAAATCTGAGACTTGAGTTGTTTAAAATATTTGTTCAACAATTGGCAAAAGGCTACATTCATGTGACTGTGATGATCAAACTCACATGCAACAGCAGGGCCGGACCTAAGTACCAGCAACACAGGCAGTTGCCATTGTTCCCTGTGCATGTGCACACATGTGTTACAACCCATGCACAACGTAAACTAATGTGCACACAAAAGATTTCAAATTCTGGAGGTAGCTTGCTGAGTTTTTATTGAAAAATATTTATTTAGTATATGGAATTCAAAAGTGTGCACATACTTCTGTCACAGGAAAAAAAATTGACCCGCATAAGATTTTTGTGCACACTGACTACAAAGAATTAGAGGGGATATTGGCAGTTACCCAGGGAGCCAAGTGCTAGGGGCCACCTGAAATGTGTCTGAGACAGTAGGACTTTCCAAATACAAATGGGAAAATGGGAAAATTAATAAATTAAACAAAATAAAAACAGCCAAATAAGAAAATTCCCTGATGTGAATTCAGATTATTGTAGTAAATTTTTATTCCTATGTATTTATTTTACTCACTGTTATAACCCGCTAAACAACAGGGGTAGCATGTATTATTTTTAGATCTACACCCCTTGTTTGTCTAGACAGTTGACCTCCAGGTAGCAGCGTCCGGAAGTTTGCGCCAAGGTCAACGTCTGTGATTTGCCACGCTTTTCAGTGAATCTAGTTAGTTTGAGTAACTCCACGGCCAAGACTGGTCGTGTCTATATCGTCTCCTAAATTATTGCCATGTCTGGAAGATGAACCTATTTCTTCTAAAAGACTAACTACACTCTCATCCTATTTCCTCGTTGACTAACAAGCACTAAAGCTTCTAACCAACACTAATCATAAGAAGAAACAGACGACTAAAACAAACAAACAAACCTGCAAGTATTTCCACATAAGAAAAACAGGTAGGTTTGTCTTATATTTTTCTTGACTTGACTTCTTGACTTCCCCGAAGTTCAAGTTATTACACTCACTGTAAAACATAAATAAATTAATAAAATGATACTATACTTTAAAAGAAGTTCAGCTAGCCCGGGGCACCAGGAAACCTAGGGACAGCCCTATGCGACAGCTTTTGAGAATAACCACCTAGCTATTTCCCTATGATATACACTCACAAGGTATCTGTTGCTTATATATGGAATGTTGTTTTTTACATCATAGAACAAAGATAGCAGATCATTTGAATGTGAACAAATATCAAAATCGCTTGCTGATCTTAAATGGTGCCATGCCAAAAGTGAAAGATTTACTAATATAATTGCATTTTTTTGCAGATTCAATGTGAATAGAGATATAATTCGTTTTGAGCCCTTAACAGTTCTGGTTATTTAAAGATATAAACATCTTTTCTTTCACAATAGTAATGCCATGCAGCAGAAAGATAGGTATAGTCCCTGCTATGCAACATTCTGATAGATTGAGCTTGGCATGTTAAAAGCAATAATGTTAATAGAAGTTTTGTGAGTCGGTTAAATAGCAGGGATGTTTAGAATTGCAACACCTGTTAGCTTCAGGTACTTTTTTTTAAAGAAAAGCTGACAGTTAAATAAATAAAAATATAAGCTTTTTGTTGAGCATTGTAATTATAAGATCTCTCTATCTCTCTATCTATCTCAGTCTGTTCCTATCTATCTACCTCAGTCTGTTCATATCTATCTCAGTCTATTCATATCTATCCAAGTCTGTTCCAATCTATCAATCACTCTATTCATATCAATCTATCCCAGTCAATTCATATCTATCAATCCCAGTCTATTCATATCTATTTATCCCAGTCGATTCCTATCTATTTATCCCAGTCGATTCCTATCTCTCTATGCCAGTCTATTCATATCTATCTACCTCAGTCAATTCATATCTACCAATCCCAGTCTATTCATATCTATCTATCTATTAGAAACCATCAACCAAAACTGTCAAAATAGGTTTCTTTGGTTTTCAAGTTGCAGACTCTGGCTGTCTATGTATGTATGTATGTATGTATGTATCATGCATACAGGCTGCACCAATGGAGCTAGAGGGCTGAAAATTTAAACATTTACTCCTTATTATGTTTAGAAAAAAACGTTTATTTTGTTTTTCTAAAATTCCCCCTAAATAGGTTTTTAATAGGAGGTTCAATTTTCAATGTAAGTTTATGCTAAATTGGTCCTTTAGTTTGTGCCGCTTGTTTTTTCGAAAATTCAGACATTTTTAGTGATCACTGCCCAACAAAAGTCGAGAGAAGTAACTTACTGATTGATCGCCTATTTTCAATTTTTGAATTGATCACCCTCAATGCAGAATGTTGCCAAAAGATGTTGTGCACATGACGCTTTCTATCTATCTTAATCCGTTTATATCTGTCTATCTAACTCTCTTTCTATCTATCTGTCTCTTTCTATCTATCTATTTTAATCTGTCTATATCTATCTCAGTCCGTTTCTATCTATCTATCTATCAATCTATCTCAAGTCTCTATCTATCTTTCCATCACTATCTATCTATCTACCTTTCCCAGTCTCCATCTATCTATCTA
>VCCN01002162.1:11195331-11212269 GCA_006491835.1 Architeuthis dux | reverse complement strand
CTAAAAAAAAAGAACCGTTAAAAAATAAATATTAGTAGTTTTAAAGTGAGCAGACATATTAGTATTTTTAAAGTATCGTTTTCTTTGATAAAATGCACGTTTTAAGGCAGTTATTTTCCCCCCTTATTTTCGAACATCTAAATTTATTCATATTGAGTTGTATGACCTTGAAAAGCAGATTGTCATCTAGCAAAGTGCATACATTCTGACATAATCCACTCTTTTGTCAAGGTTAAATGAAATCATATAAGAGTCATGTAGCACAGAGTATTGAATTTTTATGGGCAGATATAAAAATTTATTTCTTGTCATCATCTATCAAGTACAGCATTTTGGACTTAGCTGATTTAAAATAAAACAAAGATCAATCTGGTTTTCAGTATATGTTCTTGTAAAGTTATATTTTTTTAAATTCTGTGCACATATGAAATCTTCAGCTAAAAAAATATACATTGTTCATTATTTATTTTCAATCTGTCTTTCAAAGCTTTAGGTAGAGATTTGTTTTTAACTAGTAGAGTTACCCAGCATTGGCCATGTATATATATATATATAATTTTTATATATGTTATGGGATTTGCTACAGATTGACAGTCCGTTTCATTGCCACAGGCAACTCATCAGGCGAATGGCTTAAGATCGAAAGAACAAATCATTTTATAAAAATACATATCTTTTTGCATATATAATTTTCCATAACATATATAAAAATGTTATATGCTCTGTTTTATTAATTTATTCACCAAAATATTGAGCACTATGTACATTTAACATATTGCGTTTCTTTAAAAACACAAAATACACACACACACACATATATATATAATCTGTAGTCATCAAAATGCGACACTAGTGCAAAATAATTCCAGTAGACCCTTGTTTTTGGAGAATGCTCGATACCTATGTTATAGTGGATATTATAAATGATTTTTTATTGATCCACAACAAATTGTACAACCGGTTTTACCTTAAGATTATCAAGGTGAAACCAATTTTAACATTACTGCAGTATCTAAATAAATTTGCAACTGCACTGTATTTAAAAAATATCAAAAACATTTTATTGCTCTGCATTTTCAATGAACCCCGATTTTTTATACATTTGCAAAAGTAAATAAATAAATAAGCATGGGAGACTGCTCTACAATTAGCATTTAATAGTTATCACCCTTGACAAATGTAACAGGCAGAAAATATAGTCTATCATGTGGTATGTCATATATGTAGATGCATTTTGTAATTTAAACCGATCATTAAAACACTTTGTAAATATATTAGTATTTTTCTGATAGTCATTAATTTTCAGTTTTCACTTACACATATATATCTGAAGCTGACATGAACAAACAACCATATATGCAAACTTGGAAAGCATTTTGAAAGTACAGTAGATTTCAGTTAATAGGATCGCATCGGGATCAACAATTTTGGACCCAATAACTGACTGGTCCATTTAAAACGAACAACTTAATTCTCATACAAAACACTAAAGTTTTTTTAATTCAAGGGGAACAATTTGTATAAAAACCACAACAACTTAAGTCCTTTTTCTTTTCTACTTTTTCTTTCTTTTGAAAATTTGAGTCATGAGCTAAAAATATTTTTATATATCAATATATTTTTAATAATTCTATCAGATTTTATTTAAAAATTGTTTTAATCCGGTAGCACTACTGCTTGGTGTAAATAAATGGTGCATTGGTCATAATAAATGAAGCAAATTAGTGATGATTACATACATTTGAATTGGTTCTAACAAGATTGGTTCTATTGCGTGGCTGGTCCTAATAACATTAAGCAGAATCTACTGTATTGGGTTGGCCAAAAGGTTACTGGACTGTATTTAAATGTTCTATTTTTTAAACAAATTGTGACTGGTGATGAAAAATAGATACATTACAACAATGTGAAATGCAAAGAAGGTTACACTGTATATATGGTGGGATTAGTAGAGAGTCCTCCACTATAAGCCAGATTCCAGAGAATCAAACTATTGATTCAAACAAATACTGTTCCCAATTAGATCAATTGAAGGCAGCAGTCATAGAAAAACGTCTGTCCAGAATAAGTTTAGGAATTAGAACGGGAATAACATTCCATCAAGATAACACTAGACTGAATGTTTTATTGGTGACCTGGCGAAAATTGTTATAGCTTAGCTGAGAAGCTTTCACTCATCTGCTGTGTTCAGCAGATATTGCTCCTTAAGATTTACCAAATTTTCTGATAAAAATTTCAATTTCCTGGAAGACTGCAAAAGACATCTAGAAAAGTTCTTTACTGAGAAAGTGTGAGAGGATGAAATTATGAAACTACCTGAAAGATGACAGAAGATAATGAAACAAAACAGTAAATATGATCAAAGAGTTTTTCAGTCGAGTGAACTCCTTTTATTTATGTTGTTAACACAACGTTTGATCATCCGAAAAACTGTTAGAATGTTAATGACCCTTCTCTAAACTATAGACAGTAAATATGATGTTTAATGAAGTTTATGTTGAAAATTAAAAAAATGTCTTTTATTTTATATAATAAACTGAATGAAATTAGTGGGTCACCCAATAACTCTTTATTAATCACTGCTACCCACAATACTGGTTTATTGATGTGGTTAGGTTATTCATATGTTCTAACATTCATATGTATCTATCTATGTATCCAGACCTTTCATAGTAGAAACTTGGAATTTTGCACAAACACTCCCTTCAATGAGTAGGGAAAATGTTTTTATTTTATTTTTGAAAATCCCCCTCCTAAATAGGTTTTTAGAAGGGGGTTCAATATGCAATGTAAGTTTATTCTAAATTGGTCACTAGTTTGTGCCCGCTTGTTTTTTGAAAATTCAGACCAACAAAAGGCGAGAGAAATAACTTATTCATTGATCACTCCTTTTTCCAACTTTATAATTAATCACCCCCAACACAGCATATATGGGTGGCGGTTATTAATAATTTTCCTTTGAATGCTAGTTGTTTGTTTGTTTACTAAAATATTTTTGTGTAATTTTCTGTTTTATAATTCGAAGTTAATCCACATAAAAAAAATTCACAGATACATGATATTTTGTAGAAAAGAAACAACTGAACTCAAGTGGAAGAGTCCATTGTTTTATGGGTGTTGGAGATATTTTTATCAGCAAAATTGTTACCTTTAAGTTCATGAGTCCACTTTTACGGACAGAAAGATAAAAAAAATCACACTCTTCATTATATAAGCAGATTATTGTTGTTATTATTATCACTATTATCATTATTATTATCATCATTTTCGATATCTTTGCCAAGCTCATCATCATTTTGATTTTTCGATATCTTTGCCAACTTTAGACGTTGCCAACTTCATAAGCTTGTATAAGTTTAATGATATTTCTTTTTCCTTCGTAAAAGCACCAGGTACCTGCTGGCAGTTAGGTACATAAAAATCCATATTCAAAAGTTATACAACATGTCTGCAAACCTTAGGCAAGTCTTTTAACTTCATCTGCTCCAGTAATCAAAAGATCATAGTGGCAACTACGTCATGTGAAGAGAAGAAGAGCCAATAATATTCTATCCTGAAGGAAGATTGAAATATATTTGTATTACTATATCAGTGACAAGTCAAAATGATTCTTACGTAGAACAGAAGTTAGAGCAATGGACTGGAAATCCTAACATTTGAAATCACAGTCTTTGCCTACAAGACGCTTGACAATTGTAACCAGTGTTGCCAACTCAAAAAATATTTCCACACTAATTTGACTGCCAAAAACCGCTAAATTTTTTTTAAATGGCCAAAGATGGCCTAAAACCACCAAAAAGAACCTAAAATGGTTTAAAATAGCCAGAAAATGGCCAAAAAGGGCCAGAATATTTAAGTGCAAACACGCTAATTTAGCACATTTTTGTACTCCCAAAACATGAAATGCACTGAATCTAGCGCAAAACGCACTAAATCCTCAATACTGACTGTAACTAACAACTGTTATTTCAAAAACTGATTAACTGTTAGTTTAATCACCACTACCCACAATACTGGTTTATTGCTGGGTTTAGGTTATTCATGTGTTCTGACATTTATATGTATCTATCTATATATCCGGACTTTGCCCAGCCCTAACCATTCATAGTAGAACCTTGAATGAGTAGGAAAAATATAATTTTTCTTTTTTGAAAATTCCCCTCCTAAATAGGTTCTTAGTGGGAGCTCAATTTGCAATATAATTGTATGCTAAATTTGTCACTAGTTTGTGCCCGCTTGTTTTTTAGAAAATTCAGTCTTTTTCAGTGATCACAGCCCAACAAAAGGCGAGAGAAGTAACTTATTCATTGATCATCCCTTTTTCCAACTTTATAATTGATCACCCCCAACATTTATAATTTTCCTTTGTGTGTAATTTTATGTTTTATAATTCTGTTGTTGTTATTATTATCATTATTACAAGTTATTCCACATGAAAAACTCACAGATACATTTGAATTTCTTTGAGATGATTTTTGTAGAAAAGAAACAACTGAAGTCAAGTGGAAGAGTCCATTGTTGTTGTTTTTTGACGGGGGGAGTTGGAGATATTTTTATCAGCAAAATTGTTACCTTTAAGTGGAAGAATCCATTGTTATGGACAGAAAGATAAAAAAAAAAATCACACTGTTATTGTTGTTATCATTATTATTATCATCATAATCACCCCTTTTGCCAACTTTTTAATTGATCACCCCCAACACAGTGGCGGTGATTCATAATTTCCCTTGGAATGCTAGTATTTTTTTGTTTTTAATAGCACCTAGTGTTTGGTAAAAGTATTTTAAAAATAATTGTAAACCTATTTGTGGGCCATCCTTGATCGATAAAAAGACAAGTCTGGTTAGTCACTCAATAGAAACCATCACATGACCAACGTTTTTTGCAAGTGTACCATGATTAAAAAATTAGAAAAAGTGGTGATCAATGAATAAGTTACACAAACTAAGGGATCAATTTAGCATAAACTTACATTGCACCACAATCCACTCCACTTTCTTTGTCATTGTGAATTTGACAGTTGTACAGTACATAGACTCACTAAATAGCATCTCACTGTAAACTGAGTAACTTCATGGGAGAGTGCTCATTCATGCACGTGCAGTAAGGTCTCCCTCTGATTGGTTGCCAAGTTACATCAAGGCAGTGCAACAGGTTCTTGAGGTATTCAAAATGGCTGGATACTTTCTTGACAGACCTCATAACCAAGCATTCAATGTGTGGTATTCTCACTGTCTAACCATTTACAATTAATTAGAGAGACAGCAACAAGGACACAGTTTGTACAGAAACGAATAACAAGAGGAAATCAAAGACAAACACAGTAGTCTTCACCTTCTTCTCCATTTACTTTGATTTATCTTTGACTGGTCACAAGTAATTGTGGACAAATTTAATGAACAGAAAGTTTTGGCAAGTTCAGCTTCTTGGCTTCAGAATGAACAAGTCATTATGCGATAACGAGATCCCAATTAAGTGAACTCCTCACTCAAATGTTGTGCATATCATTCCACGGCGTGCATATCATTCCACAGTAACTATTTAAGTATGATTTCAATGTTGGATTCCCTATCATTAGATGAAAGCCTGTTATTTAGAATTCAAGGCATACATTTAGATCATTGATTGCACTGATCAATGATCAATCCTCTATCAATTTACACGTATGACAAATATTAATTTTCAAACTTCTTTAACTAATATGGAATCACTTTAAACAAGCAAACTGATTTTTATCTACACTACTACTGTCCAGATTTGGCTCCCTGCGACTTCTGGCTTTTCACCAAGGCAGATTTCAGACCATTGCTGCATCTAGTATTGGAGGCCTTGACCGTATCAAAGGAATCATGAAATCAAAGGATTATCAAGGGATTTTAGGGCAAACTCTGCTACCCAGTGTAAGAAAACTAGGTTTGGTCTTAAGATCATGGGTGCTCCAGCATGATAAAAACCTAAAGTATACCTCAAAAAAGCATGCAAGAATGGTTGAAAGGGGGAAAATAGACCGTTTTAAGCTGGCCAGTGATGAGTCCTAATCTCAAACCCATTGAAAATCTTTGGAGAGAGCAGAAATCTGGAGTCATTTCAACATGTACTGTACACTGCAGGACTCCTACAAATATTCAAGAGCTTGATCAAATTGCAGAGAAAGAGTGGGATAAACTACTAGCCAATAGGTGCAAGAAGCTTATAGATGGCTACAAGAAACATTTAGAGGCAGGCATCATTGCTAAAGGGTGTATAATGAAATATAAAGGAAGGGTGCCAATATTACTGTCCAAGTGTATTTTTTCTATTTCTTTGAAATTACTACATGTAAATTGAAAAATAATATTTTTTGTTAAATTACATTGAACATCCTATTAAAATATTCTGATTATACAAATTTGGTAGATTTCCATTTATTTCTGAAGATATTGTAGAGTTTATACAAAACATTCAAGTGTGCCAATAATCCTGACTGGCACTGTATATAATGAAAAGACACACATATATTGTGTATGTGTGCGTGTGTATTGCGTCTGGAATTAAATATATCAATCTACAAATAAATATGAGTTGAGTGAGACAGATTGACATGATCAGTGATACATATGTATGAAAAGACTGGGATAGGTAGATAGACAAGAACAAACTGAGAATGATAAATCTAGTGATAGATAAATAGATATGATCAAACAGACAGATAGATAGATAGATAAATATGACAATACTGAGATAGATCTACACAGTGATAGATAGAAGTGGACATTTTTCATTTACATTCATCATTTTTTGTTAATACATGGTCTAAGGATCATAACAAAGTAGGTGGCACTTGCTGGTTCATATACAATCATAAAATAAACATAGAGAACATAACAACCATACATGCACTCAGGGCTATAAGTAAATATTTCATTCCAATTAAGTGAGTAACATGCACATTTTACACCCCTGTCTTATGCAAATATGTAATCAGCATGAAATTTCCTTTCCAGCAATATGCAACATGACCATATTTGGGGAAATTGATTTTATCCTGACCGTAACCTGGAACCCCAAAATGGCTACCATCTTTAAATCAAGATGGCGGACAAATGACCATGAACCAGCAAGTGCCACCTCTTTTTTAATAATCCTTAGACCTTGTATTAATAAAATGTGAAGTCAAACTTAGGTGACTCAGAGTATTATCTTCTTTGTTCACATTAGACACAAACATAATGACTTTTCTTTGTATATTATGTCAATTATATTTTTAATTCTAAAACATCTGGGTTTGAACTATTGTTTTTTTAAATCTGATTTTAATTCTTATTTTCAAAATAACAATAAGAAATACTTAAAAAAACCATTTATCAATTATCACGAAAGTTAATTTAAAGTGTCTCCGAAAGTATAGACTTATCGAATTTTAAGGGACTTCACAGCTTTTGGTAGTGTTCCTTCAAATTGATGAATAACAGGGGAAAATAAATGAGCCCAGTAGTGATATCCAGGGAATAGGACTATGGTATTTTAGAGAGAGCATTAAAGAAAAAAATATTAGAAAAAGACCATAGTATGAAATTAACAATCAATCCTCAAAAGCTTGAAAATAAAAACCAGCCAAAAGCCAAAAGCCAAAAGCCAAGAACTGATAAAAACAATACTAACACAAACTTGAAGGAAAACAATAAATAGTACTTGAAAACAAATTGGTTATAAAAAAAACCAATTTGAATGGCAGTAAAATAAAAATTCAAGACAGTTTTCCCAGAGCGTTAACTAGGTATGTAGTGACAATCTCTTAAACTTGTCAAGTTGAAGAACATTCTAGATGGTGTCTCTGCATAAAGCATTCTCAGAAGATCAGCACTTGACTAATGTCGCTATGGAAACCACATCTAAAGCAATAAAATATCTCAGAACTTTGGACAGGATTCAATCAAATGTCCTTGTTAATTACATCCAATCAACTCAATTCTTGTTAAGTGATCTATTTTGATGGTTTCTTCTTGGAACTTTCAAACAAAATTGAAATGGTCAGGACTGATTTATGCATGCTGTAAAACCATGATTTCTTTTTAATGTGTTTTTCAATATATTTGATGAACTAAAGCAATGTCACTTCAAACTTTGTCTCAATGGTGCATTAAATTCCATTTAAAGTGGTTTGGTCTTTGGTTAAACTTTTTCTTTTTTGTTCTTTGAAAGAAGCTTTAAAACAATAGTGTCTCACCACTTTTCTAGGGAGGTGGGGGGCAACGGATATATTTTCATGTGCGTGTGTGTGGGAGGAGGGGGGGTCTGACTATATCTAAGCGGAACCCTGTTACCAGCAAAGAATAATACCATCTTTATATATGGATACATTAAGTTGGGGTTACATAAAATTGTACAGCACGATTATCCTTTATTGACTATAAGGTTCCAACTTTCAAAGCCGTTCACTCTAGGTGAGAAGTCCTGATTCGGGGAGAGGGGCAAATGCCCCGTTTGAACCTCTCAGGGCCTTTGGTTTTCAATAGTCAAGACTTTAAAATTTTACACATTTTCACCACTTAAACAGCTCTTGCATAAATACTACAACATTTTTGATGATGAAACCTTTATGGATTGTGGACAGAGACATGTTTCTACAAAACATTTAGGCTGTGTAATAAATCTACATGGACTTAATTAAAATAAACAAAATTTTTATCGCTACTGGCCAAAGTTTGAAATTACAAATGCGTCCACATCCTGCCTATATAAAGTTAGCATGAATGCTGAATTTTAATAAAATGATGAAATTATATCGAGAGCAGAGGCCAATGACCGATGAACAACAGTTTGAGCATTTTCAGGAGACTGTAGGAATTCAACAGTGACCATGATAATTGAACACAACAATATTATTTTGTTTGTTAGAGTCTGCATAAGTGCCTATGTATATTCGTTATGCTTTTATCAATACTCACTTAAAGGCCGCCTTTGGCTGTCAGTAAGCTTAGTGCCAAGTTATTTCCTACTTATAGAAGGAACATCATAATTATTAGCGAATAAATAAGAGAAATTACTCTATAATATATAATGGGAGCGGCTGAGTCTGGGAGTATCAATTTTTTTTTTATTTTCATGGCAATTTTTTCCCTGCCTTTATTTTAAGTTTGTAACCAAAAAGCAAATACGATCAATACAGGAAATAACAAGAAAAAGAACAGACTCTGTTTAAAACCTGCAACATTGTTTACACAATTTTTGATAGCATTTGGCAACATTTGTTTCTGTGATAAAACTATTTGTTTCCAATTGATTAAAAATAAAAAGGAATAATTTAAAGATGTTAAGAGATTTAAAAAAAGACTCTCTGAAAATGGAGACTGACTGGTTTTCTCGAGTCTTACTACATTTTCGTTTGTATCCAAGAAGTGTGTATCTATTTGTGTTCCCCATAAGTTATAGGTCATAACTCTCCGCTTACAATATGAGATGTTAAAAAATATGTTAGCTTCTTAAATTGCAAACACTTTTTCTTACGTCACTTTTTTTTATTTCGAGAATTGATTTAAAAAAAGAATTATATAAAAAAGTGTGACGTAAAAGAGAAAAAAGATTCCTCTTTCTTCGCCCACTCTCTCCCCACCCAAAACCACCCGTTAGTAATCATCAGCCAAACGTTCATCTACTGTTTTTCTGATATTTGGCCTGTGTGCAAATGGGTAAATAATGTTTGTAACCGTTTGTTTAATGTTTGGGTTGTTTGCAGATGTGTAAATAAAGTTACAAACCGATAAACATAGTATTGGGTTTATGGCCTGTTAAATCTAATTTAATTATATCTGTATACATAATAACCTTAATAAGAAACAAGACTGGCTGCTGCAGAGTCAAACTCCACTTCTACTTCTATTCCGACTGAAGATGATTTTACATATCAGTTTATGTCGAGGATTGTTCTTCTTGTTGTTACGGTAGGAAAGTAAAGTCAACTGCTGACTTTGTCTTGCAATTTGATAAAATATATATTCTAAAATGAGTAAGTTACATTAGCTTAAGAAAGGTTAAGATAGCACTGAGAGAGTTATCAAATGAGCATAATGCTGTGCCTTATGTACATAGTTTGTTGTTTTAATTTCTATTTGATTCGTTAGTTCTTATAACCGGACTGTCTTTGTCTTATTGTGATTTGAGAGGATGGATACACTGTACATGCTTTGTTTATGTACAAACACCCCATAAACGTTTGGAGGACATGCCTTAAGCAACTGTCACCCACTGTCTGCTACTGTTTGTATAACATTTGGTTGTTTGCAACCGCTTGTGGAACATTTGCAAACAAACAGTATGTGTCCTCACTTCAATGTTTGTTTACTGTTTGTGTGCAGTTTGTGAACAGTTGTGTTCAAGCATTACATGAACATTCAAAGAACATGCCTATTCTGGGTGGGTCTATCCTTTTTTATGAATGCTATGAACCTATTCAAACGAAAAACTTTTTGGCATTCATAGAACTGTCGACTCAGAAAGCAGGCATTGAGGACGGACATCAGATTTCAAATCTTACAGTCATAAACCCCACCATTAAACAATTCATGCAATTTCACATGTTACAAGACAAAGCATTGGCTGGAACGATAATGTTGGAAACAGGACAAAGAAAAGGGGAACACTATTTATTTGGGCAGACCAGTTCAGTGAGGCAGAGGAGATATGGAGAGTGACAGTACCATATCCACCTGGGACTGAGCTTGTAATTCCATGTGCCTTCTTACTGTTTGGCCCAGTATGTTTTTGAGTTTTAAAAGTAAGGGGTCTCTCTCAGGTCGACACAAAGAATAAATGAGGGATTTTTCTAAACATTGCACTTGCCTTGTTGTTCTAGCAAGGGTAAAATACAGGTTACATCCGTGGTTTCACAAATTGTATTTTTGTTCACAGCCTTTTTTCCCAGCTGTATGCCTAGAAGTTACCTTCTGAAGACTCAACACTATTTGATCTAGCTAACTCTGTAACGTGATTTTAATTCTTGGAAAGAAACAAGGAAAAAAGAAAATGGAAAGGATAACAAAGTTTAATAAGGGATTAATTTTCAAAGTCCTTTTAATCATTTTTTAATGAATGTTTCATTTTGATTCAGAACTGTTCACTTTTTATCATTTGTTGATAAATTATTTTCATGCATGTTTTTTTATAGATCAAACAAGCAAATATTTAAGGTTGTTATTTGGTATTTCTAAACCAACACAAACTGAAACAAGATGTAAAAGCTCGTTATGCATACAGAATCATTTTTTAATCAATTTTTCATATGGATTCAGAATTGTTAATTTTTTTTATCATTCTGACGTTTTTGCAAATTTGTTTGTAAATTATTTTCTGCCTTGTTTTTTTCTTGCTCTGTTTGTTTATAGAACAAACAAGCAAATATTTAAGGTTGTTATTTGGTATTTCAAAACCAACACAAACAAGACGTAAAAGCTCTATGCATACACAATCTCTTGATTCAAGTTCAATGAACTTGAATTAAACAAATATTTAATATGAATTAAATGGTTAAATGCAATACATTAATATGAATAAATGAATGGGTTGGCTTCATGAATGAAGATTTTGGGCAGGTTTTCCATGACTATAGGACCTTAGAAGGCAGGGTCTGTCCACAGAATAGCCCTCCAGTCTGCGCAATAAAGTTTTAAGGTGAAGTGCAACATAGACAGGGCCGACTTCACCTTTTAAACCAAGATTTTGTATCCTATGGTTCACCAAGCTGGCACAAATAGGAGAAAGGCTCCTAGGTTGTAAGTTTGACAGAAGTTTCCTTCTCCTGGTAGATGCCACATTAATATATATATGTAATTTAATATATAATAGTTTGCAGACCATTTTTCTCCACAGACTTTATACATAGAGATTCCATGATGTTTCTTAAACCTTTTGAGCCATCCTTCACTGTAATTGCACTCAGGTTCTAATTTAAGTTTTTTATGGTACAACTTTACTTTTTCCATTAACATGCTGCTCAACAAGTCTACTCCATCACTCTGATGTTGTCAAAACCATTCAACCAATACTCAATCAAGCTCAGTACTCTTACCAGCTTTCATAGTTTTTCTAATTCTCATTCGCTTCTTAGAATCACTCTCTGTAAAGAAATGCAATGTTTTCTCTCTTTGCTTTCTTATATAATATACAATGTTTGAACCAATAACATGTGTCACACAACTTCTGTAACAAAACACTGCTGTTGAGGTACTGGACCATCAGTTTCAGTTGCCAGAAAATCGGTCATATGCATGTATGTATGTATGCATATCTAATACTATAAACATGAAGAATGTTTGTTTCTTTCTAACTCAGGGAGATGGCTGCACCCTACAGGCTGCAAATTTTGGTACACGGGTTAATTGACCTCCTGTACCAAAATTTGCAGCCCATAGGGTGCAGCCGTCTCTCTGAGATTTGAAACTGCTAAAATTGACCTGACCCTAAATTGAACTATAGAGGTCACCAGAGGTAAGCATCACCTATCCTATGTTCATGATGAACATAGGATAGGGGGCATTGACCTCTGATGACCCCTAAAGGTCAATTTAGGGTTAGGTCAAATCTGGCATTTTCAAATCACAAGACTGCAAACTTTGGTACAAGGGTAACTCGGCTCTAGGATAGGTGGCACTAATCTCCGAGGTCCCTAATTTCTAAGTTTCCATTTAAACATTCATTTTTTTTGTTTAAAAACATCATTGGTAGTGATAATGGTCCAGTGGTTAGAGTTACAGAAAATGGAATCGGCGGAGTTCATACTCTGACCGAGAAAATTTAAAACTTTTTTCTTTTAATTTTATATGCTTTCAATCTATTAGACCTTCAAGCCTTTCGAAAATTTGTTAGTTTTGAGACAAATTTTTTTAAAAAGTTCTAGGGGAGTTCTATTTACAATGTAACTATAATGTCAAAATATCTCATCACTTGTATTTCATGATGGTTCAAGGAAAAGAGAGTAGGTGAGTGAGCACTTAAACAAACAACTTTCCTATAAATACCTAATCACCCAAGCAGTAGTAACAATAAATAGCTGTTAGACCTATTATCAACCTTGATATGGGTTAGTCAGTCTCATATGATTGGGCACAGTAATTGTGCTTAAATGTTTTGCATAACTTTTGAAAACATTTCTCAAATATTTTGAAATTTACTATTTTAAGTTTGTAAAAAACATTTCCCAAATGTGCTTGAATAGATTTTCAACGAAATAGAACAGAAATGATTCCTAGATCTGATCATAATGATTTTGGATGATACAGTGAATATAAAAGAGGAAAAAAACAACAGATACCATCTTTCCATTTCTCAACGAGAGAAAAATCTACAGTTCATTTTTATATTCGTCACATTTAAAAGTGAAAATCACGGATCAATGATAATTCTGCCACAAAAAAAACATTTGCAAATGTCTGGCACCAGAAACAAGTTATAACAAAAAAATGTATACATTCTTAGTTTGTTAATAGCATCTATGTTCATTACCCAAAAGTTAATTAAACACTTTCATAATAAATAATAAATACAATGACAGGTCTGGTTAGTCACTCAATAGAAACAGTCACGTGACCATGTCGGGGGTGATCAATTAAAAAATTGGAAAAAGGTGTCATCAATAAGTTACTTCTCTCACCTTTTGTTGGGCAGTGATCATTAAAAAGTCTGAATTTTCAAAAAACAAGCGTGAATGTTACTGGACACAAACAAAGGGACCAATTTAGCATTGAACTCCCCACTTAAAACCTATTTAGGTGGGGAATTTTTTAAAAAGAAGTTTTTCTAAGGAGTAAATGTTTGAATTTTACGCCCTTTTAAAATTTTATACCTTTTAGCTCCATTGGTGTGACTTGTATGCGTGATACATAGCCAGGCAGCCAGACTTAAAAACTGAAGAAACCTCAGTTTTGGTGAAAGTTTTGGTTGATGGTTTCTAATAAAGATTAAATACTATGAAAAAGCTAAGAAAGAAAAGCATGTGATATTTATCCTCAAATAATGTTTTATTTTAAGTGTTCAAATTTTCAGGAAAAAAAAGAGTATTACAGTCATATCTCTTTAATCTGGCAAACTTACAAGCTGGCAATTCCCAGACCACAGAAATTGCTGGAAAACAGAAATTATATTTTTTAATACTATTACATAATAAATTTTATCAGTTTATTGATTTTCAACAGTTTTTCTAGTAGTGTGGAAAATAGAATGATCATATTTTTAATATGATTTACATAATAAAAATGAAAGAAATGAAAATGTTTGTGTTTATTTATACTTTTTAATTGGTTGTATTAAAAATAATTTATAAGATACAAAAAAAATAATAAATACATGTCTAATTTTATGCTAAAATAAACATTGAAAGTTGTCAAATTTAGATTTCTTTGATTCGGTTTCAAACCACAATTAGGTATTTATAGAAAATATAGAAAATATCCTAATAAATACATGTCTAATTATATGCTAAAATAAACATTGAAAGTTGTCAAATTTAGATTTCTTCGATTTGGTTTCAAACCGTGGTTAGGATTTTACACATTTGATTTAATGTCTGTTTATAAACTGCTAAATTACAGTTCAAACTGCAGTTTGAAACTTAATCGAAGAAGAACTCTACTGGCAGATCCACAAACTAATGGTAACAGATTCGAAATGTGCCAGATCATGGGAGTTGCAAGACTGGAGTGTGCCTGATTAGAGAGGTACAACTTGTACAATGTTATAATTTGATAAACTGTATATATATATACATTTTTGTGCATCGTCAGATAATTACAGAACATACAGTAGTTGATGTTTATGATAACATTTATGAAAATATTCAAGTTTCACTTTTGGTTTAATAAACAAAGTGCGCATTCAATGTATCAGTGTTTCCATAAACAAAATAACCTTGTTACCAAAATGAAATCAACTTCTCTATTGGATCAACATTTGACAGAGTCTGCAATTTTATATGGAACTTTGTTAAAATAAATAGTGATAGAAAAAAGTTTTCTCATTATTCCATATTTTTTTATTTTTACTATTAGAAACCGGCACCCAAAACTATCACCAAAACTGTCAATATAGGTTTCTTCAGTTTTTGAGCTGGTTTGTCTGTCTGGCTATGTATGTATATATTGCACTTACAGGTCACACCAATAGAGCTAAAGGGTGTACAATTTAAACATTTACTCCTTATTATGTCTAGAAAAGCCATTTTCTTTTTTGAATTCTCCCCTTAAATCTTTTTAGTGGGGTTTAATTTAGAATAAAGGTTTATATTAAATTAGTGCCTTAGTTTATGTACAGCAGTGTTTTATTAAATTGAAACTTTTTTAGTGATTACCATCAAACAAAAGGCTAGAGAAGTAATTTATTCATTGATCACCCTTTTTTCAAATGTTTTAATTGATGATCCACAACATGACATGCTGCCAAAAGACATTGGTGATGTGATGTTTTCTATTGAGTGACTAACCAGACCTGTTGTTTTTATCTTTGTTGTTTGAACACATCATTTCAGCTGATAAATTCTTTGGACTTTTTCAAGTGTATCCAGTCTTGAAAATTCTTTTGATCACCATGAATGTCCAGACTCTTGCTGGGCGAGACGCACTATTTTTAAACTCTCACCATGCACACATGTGCATTGCATGTGCATTGCATGTGCATTCAATGTGCATTACATGTGCATTCCATGTGCAGGTCTGAATTTGTAGTTTATGGCTGTGTCCTCTGGTTTTACTGTAGTCAGCATTTTATTATCAAAGCATTTTGAGCAATGAACATCAGTATCCACTATTCAATGTTGTTCCAGATTCTTCTAGTAGGTCAGCATGTTTTCTTCTGTATTCAAGGGTCTCTAGATTAAATTGTTTTAATCTTTCAGTATAACATATATCTTCCAGCCTTGGAAGCTATTTAAGTTCATCGATGAGGAGAGCTTCCTACTACTTTACAAGTCACTGGTATGCCCTCATCTGGAGTTTGCTTCCTCCAATCTGTCTTAACCTTTTGTCACCTGTTTAAACAGTTCTGTCACTCAGTATGCAACTTGCATACCATTACCATTCAAAATGCTGTCAAGAAATGTTAATCAGTCAGTCAACCGCAGAACTTTCTTTTACTATTAAGACAACTTTTACCAACTCTCAACGAGCAAGAGAATTTTGTCTTGAACTTTTTATATTTAGAGTAGACTGTGATTGTGAAGGTTGAAGTCACTTATATGAGACATCTTTCTAGAGAAGGTGTTTTATTACCCACCTTTAGGCGATGCTATGATTATATTTATGCCTGTTATATATATTTGTGATTTTGAAAATGTAATTTATGTAATGAAATCAAATTATGGATAATTGTATATCCAATCGACAGAATATGATAATTATAATGACACTTATTAGTGAGAGCCTATATTTGTCCGGAGTCGGTGTGAGCGACTACTAAACGAGCGTCCCAAATCGTAAATGTGAATAAAGAAACGAACTTCGTGCAGGGATTAATTTATGTAATGTATACATGTTCAAATGTCTAAATGTAACATTTATTCACATATATTCTTTTTCATTTTTTGTCTGTCAGGCTGGCTCTCTCATATAGTGTTTCAGCTTTAAATCTAAATATATAGAGAGAGCTTTTGAGAAGCTATATATTTATAAAATCTATTTCATAATCCTGGGGCCCATAATGTTCTCACTGTTCATGAACGATCTGCCAAAGGATATTGGTACCCTCATAAGTATGTTTGCTGATGACACAAAGATCTACTCCCCATTAACGTTTGATCAATGTGGAGACCTACTTGTGGAGGACCTCAGCACATTACAACGGTGGGGCCAATCTATGCAGATGAAATTTCATCCCGACAATTGCAAGATCATGCACCTAGGTAGAAACATCACAATAATAAACTATACCATGATAAAAGATGACGGAACACAACACACACCGAAGGAAACTACAGTG
>VCCN01002162.1:11141866-11152798 GCA_006491835.1 Architeuthis dux | reverse complement strand
ATTAGTGGGTTCATGTGATGTTTTGAGTGGTGGGAAAAGTAAATTTTCAATTGCAAAAATACATTCAAAACTCCCTGGCCCTGGCAAAAGAAGATTTTATTCAGTGTTGGATTCCACTTTTTAATAACTAAGCCAGAATGAACTGGCGAAACGTCAAAATAAACTAAGGAATCTCATTTGTACACAACAAAGTCTTCTGAATTGTCATTACATATATATACATATATAGAGATAGATATAGATAGAGGGCTAGTTAGTCACTAATAGAAACCGCCATGCGACCAATGTCTTTTGGCAGCATGCCATGTTGGGGGTGATCAATTTAAAAATTTGAAAAAGGGGTGATCAATGAATAAGTTACTTCTCTCGCCTGTTGTTGGGCAGTGATCACTAAAAAAAAAAATCTGAATTTTCAACAAAAAAACAAGCGTGGATGCTATCACACAAACTAAGAGACCAATTTAGCATAAACTTACATTGTAAATTGAAACCCCACTAAAAACCTAGGGGAGATTATGAAGAAACATAAAACCGTTTTTTTATGGACATAATAAGGAGTAAATGTTTAAATTTTCAGTCCTCTAGCTCCATTGGTGCCGTATGTATACGTGATACATATATACATAGCCATCCAGCCGCCTGGACCAACTTGAAAACTGAAGAAACCTATATTGGCAGTTTTGGCAACAGTTTTGGTTGATGGATGATAGATACAGATGAGAAATATAAACTTGCACTTTTGAAATATGCATCATATCCATAAATCCTGTGTGCTCTGTCAACAAGATACTGACTGTTCTTGGTGCACTTCAAATATGGATTTTTATTTTTTTTACACATTTCTACAAGAGCAGCAGCTGGTTGCAAGAATAACAGTTTTTGAACACTATTCATTTGCACCTGCATGCTACATATAACCTTTAACTATGGTTACACACCTAATCTGTTTTAAATAACATTCACTACCATTAAATGAAAGGTTTTGTAAATTTTACACATATGAGAATGTACTTAGATCTTTTTAAACAGTTTCTACCCAAATACTTGTAAGCGTCTCCACTACTCACAGAAAGAACTACACATACATGAGTTAAGAGAGAAAATACATTACCATATTTGTTGGTATATAAAACCCACTTTTTTTCTTGAAAAAATGGCTCAAAAACATCTGTCAGATCATATGTGAAATTGAGGTATCTGGTAGGCTAATGTTTACTCAGACACCATAAACCAAGTGGTAAACTATGCTGTCATAGTTGTGTGTTTTGTCCAAGTTTGTTTTTTTTTCTATACTGTAGCTACATATTTAAATAACATTAAATGCTTACCAGTAAATACGCTAAAAATATTTTTCTTAATATTTCCTCATGAAATGGCGGAGGGGGTGTCTTATATACCATCAAATACAGTTTGTAATTTTGAGATGAGTCATTATCATTCCAAGCTTTGTTTGGACTAGTGATCACCTTCTTTTTGTTGCTTTATTTTGTTGCCACAATGTTTTGTCTGACCCATTCTATGACATTCTTCAGGTGTACAAACCATACTACAATTTTGAGATGAGTCATTATCATTCCAAGCTTTGTTTGGACTAGTGATCACCTTTTTGTTGCTTTATTTTGTTGCCACAATGTTTTGTCTGACCCATTCTATGACATTCTTCAGGTGTACAAACCATACTGCAATTTTGAGATGAGTCATTATCATTCCAAGCTTTGTTTGGATTATTGAATTCGTCATTGTGAATCCGACGGTCACACAGTACACCAGCTCACTTAGTAACCTCATGGGAGAGTGTCTGTCCATGGATTCAGTAAGGACCCCATTTGATTGGTTGCCAAGTTACATCAAGGCCGCACACATGGCTCTCGAGATATTCAAAATGACTAGATACTTTCCAGACAGACATTGTATACTGATCAGACCAACCCATCTGGATTATACAACTGAAGTAGGCCGCAGAATGAATAAGCTGAAACACTGTGGTAATAACAAATGAAAAAAAAGAATGAAATGATTTGTCTAGACAACTCTTGGAAGAGAGAAAAATATTTAACAGCACTTTCATTTAGTTTAAAAAGACTTTTCAGTGATAAAATCCATTAGAAATAAGTATTAAGTTATTTTAATTAAATTTGGCTAGTTTTTACCTTCATTTTAATTTCAGTTGTGTTTATGTACAACTTTAAATCTGGGTCGTTGTTTCTATGGTAACGAATAACAGCTCAGTCGGATAATAAAGAATAAGCGTTTGGTGATAATTGAACTCACAATCTCATTGCCAGAGGGAGTTTAGTTTATGCCTAGATGCTTTTACCAATCGGCCATGAAGACTTCATTATCCAACCGCGCTGTTATTCGTTGCTGTAGAAACAACAGCCCAAGTTGTATATAAAAACAACTGAAATTACGATGAAGGTAAAAACTAGTCAAATTTAATTAAAATAATGTGTTACAATTACTTCATCCAATAATAATAATAAAGATTGAAGTATTAAGTTGTTACACATGTTGAAAAATAAATATGTTGTGTAAAATGAATGTTTTTCTCATCATTACACTGCAGAATTATTGATGTATTAAGTTGTTACACATGAAATGACATTTTTTTAATATGTTATAGAGAATAATGAAAGTGAAAGATTTACTAATGTAATTGCATTTTTTTGCCACATTCAATTTAAATAATCATAATTCATGCTTTTACTGAATTTGTGATCACTAAACCTACAGAATTTTATAGAAATGGTATATTATCATTAGAGGATCGTTTAAAAAAGGTTATTGCTTTAAATGAGTCAATATTTGATTAAATATTTTCCATTTTTTGTTATTTATATAATGACAATTTATTTAATTTATTAATCAACCAGGCATTAAAAAATAATATCAAATAGGGTCAAGTAGCTATTATAGAAAAAGAAAATTAATAACATCAAATATTTTGTTCAGTTCTTGCTAAATCTTATAAATAAATAATGAACAGTGTGACTTTGAATGTTTATTTCTATGTTACTCTGTCCGTAACTTTAAGTAGTAGAGTCCATTGTTTCAATTGGTGAGCTGGAGATATTTTTATCAGCTAATATATAATAAAAGTATATAAAATTTACATTTTGCTGGTAAAAATATCTCCTACGCCCCATTTGGAATAATGGACTCATCCACTTATACAAATTCAGTCATTTTTTATTAAAACCTCAGATGAAATTCATAAGAGGTAAAGATTTGTTTACATTATTAACAGCTTTGAAGTAGTGAACAATTGTCTTAAAAAAGGTAAGAGAATGTGAAGAAACTCCTCAGAAAGACAGGTAGATATTTTTATCAAATGCATTACAGCCTCTAGCATCTATATTTAGTTTCCTTTCTAAAAAAAGCATCTCATAGAAATTCAAATATGTCTGTGGATTTGTTCTTGGGCAATCACTGGTGTAAAAATATTTATTGGATTGGATACAGCCAATGTGTTTTTTTTGGTCTTGAATCTTCTAACTGTTATTGTCAAATTACTCACAAAATGCAGTGTATTTGATGATCAGTCCCACCTTTGAAGAGAGGAGAAACATATAACCCCACTCCTGATTTCAGATTAAACAGTTTATTTGTAAGGTCTTAATAGAGCTGAAGAGAGAGATGTTGATGTTAGACTGCTAAAATTAGAAACAGAAATATTCACCAGAAAATGTCACGTTATAAAACATAGAAATAAATGTTCTGTGTAAATATAATAACAAGTTCAATATTCAGCAGCAATTTCTCTCAGACTTATTTTAGACATGTTTATTTGTAACTTCATGTTTTCTAAGAGAGACTAATCTTAAACTGATTCCTAAGAGATAAAAAAATGTTACTCCTCTCGCCTTTTGTTGGGCAGTCATCATTAAAATGGTCTGAATTTTCAAAAAGACTACACAAACTAAGGGATCAAATTGCTAGTACATCTCACCATGCTTCTTGTTACCCTATGGACAACCTTCCAGGTTCCATAATCATGGTTGATATAATTTATCTCAAACGTGCAGTTTGGCTTTCGATCAAATAGATCAACGTCAGATACCATCTTTGTTTTGAGGAAATCTATAGAAATCTATTCAGGGGAGTTTCATTGCTGTTTCATAGACTTAAGAGCTGCATACAACTGGATAGATTGTAATATGTTATCAAATGAATTGGAAGATATTGTAAGAATATATGATGAAACCGTTTTAGATTGATGATTTCAACAGATAAAACTGAAACAATGGCTTTTAACACCACTAAAAAAGTAGCATTGGGACCTACATTAATCTCAATAAGAAATACTCCTTTAAAGATTGTCCAAAAATTTAAATATCTAGGGGATATGATCATATATTATAAAAGTATAAACTCGGCGAATAATGAAGAATCAGGTGATAAACATAGAGCAGGTGATACTAACACAGAAAATCATCAAACATCAAGTAATCATGAAAATTATCTGATATTTAGAGTATCAGCGGCTTTCCAGAAATGGAATGAATTAAAACACGTCCTGACTGATCAAAGAATAAAGATATCATGAAGAATAATATTTCTAGAGGCATATGTTTGATCTCGACTACTATATAGGGATATGAAAGAACATGAAAAGCTTAAACTAGAGAATGTGTGGCATGGATTCTTGCGAAAGATGGTTTCAAACGGCTATAAAAGAAAAATTCTCCTAAACACAATAAGAAAGGAGTAGAAGCTGCTGCTGAGGTAATTTGTGAATTAGATTTTAAATATATAGAACATATAGAACATATAGAATATATAGAACTTTAAATATTCAAACAAAGAACTATGAACCATAACAAAAACAATGTCAATATCTGGTTTTTGCAAAGTACAATATTTAAAATATATAATATATAGCCCATGTAATAAGACTACCTGATTTTTCCATTCAGAAACAATTGCTATTTGCCAGTGAAAGAAAGAAAATTCTCCAGAAATTCAAGACTAAAGATTGAGACAATGTTAGGTTTATCTGCCATGCAGATACAGAAGAAAATTAGAAATAAAAAGGAGTTCATGTTTTTGATATGCCAACATTATCAGCATATGCAAAAACACTCTAAAGGCACAAAGTGTCTAAATGAGGAAATAGAATGATGATTAGCATAAACTTACATTGCAAATTGAACCATCCACTAAAAACCTATTTTGGGGGTAAATTTAAAAAAAACAAAAAAACAATTATTATAGATATAATAAGGAGTAAATGTTTAAATTTTCAGCCAGCCAGACAGCCAGACCAACTTAAAAACTGAAGAAAACTATGTTTTGGGTGACAGTTTCTATTTTTTTTTAACTAAATTTGAATACATAAAGATACACAGGCACATCAATAAATCCACAGAATTTATTTTACACAACAAATATTTTTCAACACAATCACTTTCCTTGTCAATATACTTAATTCAGTGGTGAATACAATAGTCCCCCACAATTTATAATGTGGGTGTTGGGGTCCAAGAAAGACAACAGCATTATAACTGAACCACAGATAATCAAAAGTCAATTACAAGTCAAACCAAACTAATATATCTGTTGTTATTATTATTGATTACTTTTGCTATCTGTCTATATCCAAGTAGTCTACTTTTACTATAACAATTTTTAGGCTTCAGACTTATGAGGAAGGAGTAATGGATGAATGACAGTTAGAGTGATGGTTGAGTCCCTTTTGCTCCCATTCAAGTATAAGCACCCCCTTCCATTCTTACCTTTGTTCATTACAAAGGTAGGCAGGGAGATGCGAAATAATGAAATAAGGAGAATTTCAATTTGCTGTAAGATACTAGGCTTTAGTTCCTGTGAACAGCAATTGACTCCTCGCCTTCTTTACCAACTTTCATAAAGGTGAAAGGAGTAATAAAACTCAAGAACATGTTAAAACAAATAAATCAACAAGTTTTATTCGTATGAGAAGAAATGAATAATAATCAGAAAGCATACTGGTTGTACATACAAACAAGCAGAATAAGATATTATTTCATCAAGTTATATTTGAATTTGATACAAAGCCACCAATTAGCAGAGGAATGAATGCTTTCAACATCTTTTATAATTTTAAGATGATCAATTTTGGCTATTTTAATTTTAATTAACTCTTTCAATAAAACTAATTTCTCCAAAGTAACCAATACCATCTTCATTCATTTTTTTTCCTCAGTCACAAAAACATAAAATAATCAAATATTCTTCTTGATATCTTTCATTTTAAAGTGAAAAGAAATAGTTGAAAGTGGATACTTTAGAGAATTAAATACTATCCTGTTTCTCTTCAGATAACAATTTTTTTTTTTTTTTTACTTCCATGCAAAACAGTAAGAGTTCTAACTTGAGCTACAGAGATGTCTGGATAACCTGATAATTAGGCATCAGCTGAGTTACTTCTAGACTTCATTTTTAAATCTTATCTCCCAGGTTCTAAACTTCCATTAAAAGTTTCTGTCAAATACTGCCATAAAAACAACTAACTCTAACAAATAGATCTTTGTATTTCCATGTGAATATGACTTTTTTCTTGATTTTATTTAAACTATTGGATGCATACCCTGTCTTAATTAAACAGAACAATTTCTTAATCTTTCAAAGATTAAAATTTGAAGGTATGAGATGAACCATATTCATCATTCTGCATAGATTTTATAAAAACCAATACCTTCAGATTTGTGTTGTTTTTAATGACATCAAATATATGAAATAATGAAAATACTTTATCTCAGAATTTCAAAACAACTAAAATTATTACTACAGGTACACTGCCGATTTTCCTGCACCCTTAGTTCAAGAACCCTACCAGATTACAGAGGTATAGCTGGGAAAGTAGGGTGCAATTTAAAAACGCCCCCGGGGCCCCAATAGAGGGAGGCCCCTAAAGCATTATGAATAGTAGTTCACCTACTGCATTTCTACTATATATTTATACATATATATGAATTGCATATATAATTATTCAGCCTTTGGGGTTGGTTTTCAACAATTAAGTGATAGTGCAAATTTTCCTTTTTTATCAAATCTCATAAAATGTTGGAGGGGTTCCCTCAAGGAGCCGACCCCCAAATCCCTAGCTACGCCTCTGCCAGATTATCCATATCTCTAAATATTATACATACATACGAGAGTGGATCAATATACGTCCACAGCCACCCCCGCCCATATACACACACCCTAGAAACCTATTTTAGGATGGAATTTTCAAAAAACAAAAAAAGTTTTTTCTAGACATAAGGAGTAAATGTTTAAATTTTCAGCCCTCTAGCTTCATTGGAGCAGCCTGTACATGCAACGCATTGATAGATAGCCAGCCTGCCAGTCAGCCAGCCAGACTCAGTTGAAAACTGAAAAAACCTATGTTGACAGTTTTTGGTGACAGTTTTGGTTGACAGTTTCTAATTTCACATGAACAAAGTTACAGCCAATATATTAAATTTGACTAGTTTTTACCTTCAAAAAAAGACTACTGGGTCTCATATGGAAAACAATATAAATATGGCACAGAGAGTCAGTTGTAAGGAGTGAGTTTATAAGTGTGAATCAGCTTCTGCTAATCCATGAAGTCCCTGTGGCCAATTGGTAAAAGCAGCTACGCATAAACCAGTCTCCCTCTGGCAATGAGGATATGAGTTCAATTCTCATTGAAGGCTTACCCTTTATTTCTGATTGCGCTGTTATTCGTTGCCATAGAAACAGTGGCCCGAATTAATAAGTTATATAAAAATAACTAAAATTAGGATGAAGGTAAAAACTAGTCAAATTTAATAAAAAGTGGTCTGTTACAATACTTCATCCAATAATAATAAAGATTGATTTATAAAAGACTACTAGGTCTCATATGGAAAACAATATAAATATGGCACAGAGAATAGGTTATAGGGAGTGAGTTTATAAGTATAAATCAGCTTCTGCTAATCCATGGAGTCTTTGTGGCCAATTGGTAAAAGCAGCTAGGTGTAAACTAGTCTCCCTCTGACAACGAGGGTGTGCGTTCAATTCTCGCTGTAAGGCTTACTCTTTATTTCTGATTGCGCTGTTATTCGTTGCCATAGAAACAGTGGCCCGAAGTTGTATAGAAACAACTAAAATTAGAATGAAGGTAAAAACTAGTCAAATTTAATAAAAAGGTGTGAAACAATACTTCATCCAATAATAATTAAAAGATTGATTTAGAAATTTTGTTATTTTGTTTTATTTTTCTTTGTACACTTTGCTGAGATATTCATTGTCTAATCAGCTGAAAATACTTTGGATTGCAATAACTACTCAAGGTGATATTGACCAGGTGGTCTGAAAAAGAATTAATATCAACAAATTCAGGATCTCAGCTGCCTGCCAATGGCGACAGACAGACCAACCAACGAGCAGCCATACCCTTCCGCTTTTCATGTAAACACATTCCAAAATTTACTGTCTGTGTACATAGAAGAGGAGGTTTTAACATAGGAAAAAGGTAGACCTAACAATTAATAGTTAAATATATTTCCACTACCACCAACATTCTCTGACAATAGTGTAACTTTTATATAGTTGTTGAGATGTTGCTGTATTTTTTTGACCATCTAACTATTCAAGATAAAGGAATGGCTTGCTCACTCCAGCTACCTTACTTACTTTATCTAAACACTCTAGTATCTACCCTGAACTGATAAATTTGTGATAGAAATATGAACAGGAGGTTGTGAGTTATGAGAAGTAAGTTTAAATATAAAATAAAAGGAAGGCTTAGCCATTGGCAAACTTAGTTGCTATAAGGTGTGAGATGTGGGTTCAAGTCTTGTCAGAAGTTTCCTTTGTGTGATTTTGTGCTGTTGACTTTAGCAGATGAAGAGGATATCAACCCGGTGTATTGTGATAAAAAGCAATAATAAAAAGAAGAAAAAATAGTAATGAAACTAGAATTCCAAGGGAAATTATGAATCACTGCCACCTACATATGCTGTGTTGGGGTTGATCAATTAAAAAGTTGGAAAAAGGGATGTTCTATGAATAAGTTACTTCTCGCTTTTTGTGATCACTAAAAAAAGATCTGCATTCTCAAAAAACAAGCGGGCACAAACTAGTGACCAATTTAGCATTAACTTACATTGCATATTGAACCCGCCTCTAAAAACATATTATGGGGGGAATTTAAAAAAAACATTTTCCTTATTCATTGAGGGGAGTGTGTGTGCAAAATATCAAGTTTCTACTATGAACGGTTAAGGCTGGGCAAAGTCTGGATACATAGATAGATACATATAAATGTCAGAACACATGAATAACCTAAACCCAGCAACAGTGATTAAACTGGTCCGTTGTGGGTATCAATGATTAATAATAGTAATATTGAAAGTGCTTCATCAGAAAAATTTCAATAAATAACTACTATTGTTCAAAGAGTTTTTCGGACGATTGAACTCCTTGTTGTTTATGTTGTTAATACAACATTTCAACCGATCCATTCTATGGCCTTCTTCAGGTTTACTATCTGGAAGTAAACACAAAATTATTTTCTCTCCAATGTAAACAGCTTCAGATGAAACTCAAACCACCATTTCTGTTCTCTGTACTGGTAACCTTTACACCACTCTGAACCTCCAAAGACTACTATTTCTAGATAGGAAAATAAAAATGTCATAAAGAATCAGAAAGGAGTGGGTGACAGAATGAGCACAGATTTGTGCCCTGCTTAACCTGTTGATCCCATAGCACTGGTTTACCGGTAAAATACTCCAGCATCTAATCACTGTAGTACTGGTAAACTGGGAAGAGCATGTACCTCTTCCTGTAGTACCGATTTACCGGTACAATGCTACGGCCTCTAATTTCAGTAGCACTGGATAACCGGTATGAGCATGTATCTCAATCCGAAGTGCTGGTTTATTGGTACAACATTCTGGCATCTAATCCCTGTAGTATTGGTAGAACCGGTAGAAGCCTGTACCTTAATTTTAGAGCCTGTAAAATATAGCTTGAAACATATTATTGTGTAGTATTGCTCCGTACCCTTAGGAATAGGGTAAATCTAATGGTTGCAGCCTTTTGATTGAGATACCAATCAACCCAGCTGTTCAGAGGTGATAAATAGGTAGGTAAGCTTCATGAGCACTGAAAAGATGTTATTCATAGTCCTCGAATGTGATGACAATGAAATGGTTTACAATGAAGATTATCCCAAGAGTGAGCAACTCTGTACAAGCCATTTGCTGCTCTTCACTGCTGATTTGCTTTGTTACACAGGCAGTTCTGAAAGAGTGAAATTATCCGAAATGTCCTCAGATAGTGTATCGGCAAGTGGTCAGGTCTCAGGGTTCAACAGGTTAATCATCAGGTCCGAGTGGCCAAAGCAATATCCATGAAAAGTGGGCTAGTGAGGTGTAGTTCAAAGGAAGCCACCTCATTTCCGATTTCACTGTTTACTTTAGCAGCTGAAGAGCAAATTGGCCGAGTGTTGTGATAAAAAGCAATAATAACATAGAGAAAATCTAGCAATAAAATAGTAATAATGAAAATGTTTCATCTTTGAAAATTGTTAAAAATAACTCGGTTGCTATAAGTTATTTAGTAAAAGCAGTGAAATATACCATGTATTTTTTCACCACTAAGAATATGGTCATTTTTGAAAATCAATTCTATGTTCTTTCATCAGCCAAGATGGAAGTCACACTGTCAACTTTTTCTGGATTTTACAAATAAGCTGAAGATTACTTACTGCCTTCACTTCTGTCTTCTTAAAGCAATCTCTAATAATCTTGATGCAAAAGCATTTGCTTTAAAACCAAACATAAAAGATCTTTCTATTTCTTTGTATTGAATTCCTGTTGTCTTACAACTACATCTCTCAACACGGAATTAATGACTTGTTTTGGTGCCCAACAAGAATATTCCTAAAATATGCCTTAATCCTTTTAGTACCAGGGCTCTGTGTGTGTGTGTGTG
>VCCN01002162.1:11121180-11133207 GCA_006491835.1 Architeuthis dux | reverse complement strand
CTCAAAGCTATAGAAAAATTATATTGCTGTCTTATTTTCTGAACCTGATTCACACACAAACTTTCATGGTTCTGTTCCTTTGAATTTCATAACAACTAGTAAATAAAAAGATTGTTCTTCTTAAACAAGTGTTTATTAATAAATAAACAAAAAAATGATTGATTATCAAAAAAACCTTTACCAAATATAAAGAATAATTTTACTGATGGGCTAAACAAAATCAAAAGTGGAAATATAAAAAGATCAAAATAAAAACTGAAGGATAGGTTTTCATTTACATATTTAGGAGATCTGTTTTGAGAAATGTTGCACAGCCTTGATGTAACTTTATCACAATGCCACCTGGCCCCCCTGTCTGTCACTCCTCACCAGCCGACATACTCCCCCATGTTTTGAAAAAAAAAGATTGAAGAACAAAGTTCTGGTGCTTTGGCTGAAGTGTCTCTGGGAACAGGTGTCGAGGTGACAAAAAGCAAAGAGAAATAGTGTCTGTAAGCAGGAACCACAACACTAGTTAGAAACTAAGTGTTTATTTTATATGGTAGTTTGTTCTCGTTTCAAATCTGGAGGCAATGTAATCTCGTCTTCACTGTCAGGCCCCATGCCAGTCCCTCTGTCCCAGCGAGTCGGTCACCATGGCTAATGACAAGGGTTTGTCTGACAAGTGGTTTCGTCCCTTGTCTACTGGTCTGCCGTGTCTGCTGTGCCTGCGAGTCTGCCCTTCTGGTCAAAACCCAGCTCCTTTTATGAAAACTGGTCATTTCTCAGAATGGGCTTGACCCAGTATGGTGCATGACTAATTATCCAATAGGTCCACTCAATAAATCTCCCTCCCCAATTGCGAGAGTCCTCCAAACTCAATTCAACATCTTCCGCGCAACTGCCCTCATTTCCTGGGCACTAACTTGTAATTCCATTGGTCTGATTCCTCACCCTGTCCTCACTGGGGCGGGAATGCATATCCCCACATCACTCCAGTGACCAAACAGTGGACACCAATCGGCTGCACGCCATCTTTACATAGTTGGAAAAGGGGTAGTCTGTAGCTTTATCAATTGGAATTACACCGATCAATTATGATTTCCCATCCTTTTGCCAGAAGTACCTACATCTGGTCAGATTCCCTGGCAAGGGCCCCATCCATCAATGTCAGCACGAGCCCCTTTCATCCAAACAATACCTTCTCTTGCCTTCTTTACTTATCTGTTGTCTTGGAATTTCCAACAGGTCCTTTTACCTACTTGACATCTTTTTAGGTGGATTATTTCTTGGGCCTTTTAAAATAAACAGGCCTTTTTACCTACTTGACATCCTTCCAGGTGGACTTTTAAAATAAACAGGCTTTTTTTACCTACTAGACACCTTTTTAGGTGGATTCATGATTTAATTTGAAATCCTTCCCCAGGTAGTTCTTCAAGCACTTGTAAAATCCAGGGTATACACCACTTACTTCTAAAACCCTGCTCACAACTATCAAACAATGAAACAAATTGTAGATAAAAGAAATTATCTACTTTTCACTCTATTACAGCCTTTCTCAACTGGGAATCTGCAGAAGCTTAGAGTTCAATGAGAGGTTGAAAAAAGCATCTGACTTTAGCATCAGAGTTTATTTTAGTGGTCCTTATCTTGATGATATTTAACACTAGAAGCACCAGAAGTTTTACCAACCAAAAAAGACCAGTGGCTTTCATTTTTTTACAATCATTATACATTTCAGTTTTTTAAAAGAAAAATTTCTAAAATGTTAAAATCTCAGATAATATAATAAGATACTAATAATTAGGGTTCCAGATTTTCAATACTTTTAAACTTTTTCAAAAAAACTGACTTCCATTTTATATTTTTTACATCAAATGTCCTTTGGGTGAGAGGGACTGAAACAATAGAGTATCTTATGTTCACCAATATGAACAAATATGTAAAAAAAAACTATCTTCCTCTACACTGTAGAATACTCATAATTATCTTTAGATTATAAAACAAATATTTTTTAACACACTGATGTGCTGTTAGTGTACATATATTTTGATGCAGGAGTTCCTTGAGATATGAAAGTTATTTAGAGGGTTCCCCCAGTCTGAAAATGTTGAGAAAGTCTGCTGTATTATTATTGCTGATTATAAAGACATCAATGTGTCTTTAGTACAAATAGATTTTTGGATCTGTGCTTTTCCAATAAATCATGACCATGTTGCCAACTAACAGTAGTCTATAATGTCAACATTCCATTGATTACTGATCCGAGATTTGTGATGTGGTAAACTGTTATTCGTAGCTCACCCCTTGGCATTTGCATCCAAGAACATTTCTGTAGTTCTGTCTGTTGCTGATGCCATGTGGACACTGTCAGACTCACACTCAATACAGACAATTAAAGATGAGGGAATCCATCTTAGTTCATTGGTGGAACATTTGAAATGATGTGTACTTTAAGGAAAAGCATACAACAAAAAGTGAACAGTATGTAAATGATTAAAAATGAAAAAAAAAAGTATTTTCTTCATTTATGTTTAAATTCAAGGATATATTTGTACTTCAATGATATTATTTCTTTTAGAAAAGAAACTACTAAAATCGTTTCAGTGGAAGAGTTCAATTTTTGATATAGTGGGTATGAGATATTCTAATCAGCAAAATTGTTACCTTTGACTGGTAGTAGGACTATACTTTAAGAAATGAACAATATGCCACAAAATGTTCTGTTCACTTCTGTGTGATGGATAATTATGTTACATATAACATTTTTGATTTAAAATAAAACCAAGAGAGAACCATTTTTTTCCCTCCCCCACAAAATTATATAATCCCAGGGTTAGGTGATCCATTTCCCTGACAGCATCTCACTATTCCAATACAGTGGAAAGTGTCAGGGTATTACCTGGTCTACAGTTTGAATACCCTTTTGCTGTGGTCAGTGTTGATTAAGTAATATAAAAATATGAAACAATCATAGCCTCTAGAGTACGAAATTCGATCAGTAAAAGTGTTTATATACGTTCAGAAAAAAGAAAGAACACAAAACAGGTTTGGTTAGTCACTCAATAGAAACTGTCTTTTGGCTGCATGCTATGCTGGTGGTGATCAATTAAAAAATTGGAAAAAGTGGTGACCATTAAATAAGTTATTTCTTTCACCTTTTGTTAGACTGTGATCACTAAAAGTCTGAATTTTCAAAGCATGAGCGCTGCCAGGCACAAAGTAGGGACCAATTTAGCAAAAAAACTTACATTATAAATTGAACCCCTCAATACATGTACATTGACATCATCATCATCATCATCATCAGTTAGTCTTTTCTCCCATCTATTGTCATCTCTTCTTGCTGGGTGACCAGCCCATCTCCATTTTTGCTGCTTAATTATTTGTATAATATCCTTCACTCTACTCCAACCTCTGATGCATGTTGATATTTTTCTATCTCTTAGAGTAGGGTTTCCCAACCTGAGCCATATCAACTGTTGGGTGGGTGATGAGCAAATGGTGGGTGATGGGAAATTTTGGTGGGCGATATATAGGATTTTGAGTATTAAGAAGGTATTTCAACATATGCTACCCGAAAAAAAAGGAGATATGCAAAGAACTGTATAAAAAAGTCAGCGTTATTTGTTACCTTCCTTTGGTATTTTTACGACATCATAAAAAGTCAGTTTACGAACCAGTAACAAACTTTTACCAAACATTTTTGGTATGCTTTTGAATATTTACTATACAAGTGGGCGATTTTGAATATTTACTGTGAAAGTGGGCGATGACGCAAAAAAGGTTGGGAACCCCTGTCTAGCATTGCTCTTTCCATGACTCTCTGTGTGATTCTAAGTTGGTTTTCAGTTTGTTTTGTTAATGTTTCGCATCCGTAAGTCATGGCTGGTATTATGCAACGGTTGTATACTTTATGCTTTCAGCACATTGGCAAGGTGCTCTTCAAAATGTCTCTATTAATACTGAATGCTTTCCAACCTATCGTTATGCATCGTTTTATTTCACTGTCATAGTCTTTCACTAAGTTTACACACAAGACTTACCATTTATCTCTTATCAGGTTTGTGTTACCTTATCATTTGCGAAATTAACAACAAGGAATATCTTTCTGCTAACTGCTTTCCTCCGTAATCCATAGTAAATCTACTCTTCCAAGTTTTTCAATCAGAACAATACGTTGGATATCAGAAGATAATAATGTTATTCAGTGGCAGAATATTTTCGAGGCAGACTTGACAGTGAAATAGTCTTTTCAACGTTTTACTTTTTGCTTTGTGATGGTTGTAGAATGATTATTTCTCAATTTCCAAAATGTCTCCTTTTGCCTCCACACAGTCTGACAACAGTGAAGAATGCTCCTATGTAATTTGTTCAGATAAACCTTGTCACCTTTAATTGCCTTTATAACTTTTGAAGAAAAACTCAAACAAAAAAAGGAAAAAAAGTTTAACATCGAAATTGTGAATATCTTAATGCAAGATTCAATATCAGGTGCAGATCCAAGGGGTTCCAGGGGCTCAAGACACCCCACCCCTAATCAAGCAAAGTACAATTAAAAAAATTATTTTTGATATCTAGATAAAGAAATTTTATAAATAAAAAACTGAAATAATCCCAAGTAATGACAAGTAATCATGCATTAATCTTTAAAAGGAAAAATCGTATTTTGTTTTTCATCTAATATATGATGTCTTCAGTCTTATCTTTTATAAATTTTTTATTCCATGGTAAATTTCTTTTATTAATTTATCTTACTTTACTCTTTAGTCGATTCTAGTGCTAAAAAAACTACAATTCAAATGTAAGTGAAAAATGCTAGATCACATATCACTTTTTTGTTTTTGATATTCGAAATTTGTTTTCTTTTTCATGTATTTATTTCAAAAATTAATTTTTTTTCATTTGGACTCTGCCTGCTCAAAAGCCTCAATCCATCACTGAATATGTTTGCTTCAATCCTATTATTTGGACTATTTCCTGCTATTAGCATATTTCAAATTAAATTGACAGATAAATAACGATAAATCTTCTATATCTATTCAATTATTTATCTCTATATATGCAGCACTGCTCAGGATTAATGGCCCTCTTGAATTTTTTGTATAACCTGTACAATATCTTCAGAAATAAATGGAAATCTACCCAATTTTTATCATCTGAATATTTTAATAGGATGTCCAAAATAATTTAACAAAATATGATTATTTTTCAACTTAGATCTAATAATTTCAAAGAAGAAATCAAAAATATTACCTTGACAGTAATAATAATAAGGAGTAAATGTTTAAATTTTTTAGCCCTCTAGCTCCATTGTTGCGGTTTGTACACGCGACATGTACATATATACATAGATAGAAAGTTTGAAAGCAAATGAAATTGAAAGAAAAAAAATAAACTTTCTCTGTCAGAGTTTGAACTTGGTCCGCCAATTACATTTACCATGCCTCTAACCACTCAGTGATTTTGAAGTCATGAAATAGTGCCCAAAAAGAAATTTGAAAAAAGCATTGACTCTCCTCAAATGTGTGTAGGTTCAAATAAATGGTGAAGAAACCTTACACGGATGAATCTGATTCAAAATATATGTATAGTTTTATGGATCTAACTCTAATAGTTTTTCGAGAAAATCCCACATAAAATATTTTTAAAGAAACTTTTTTCAGAGAGAGCGAATGCAGACCCCCAAAGGAATCTACAGATTCTTTTTTTACAAAACTCAACCTAAAGATATGTGCTGGACATACTTTGAGACCTGCTGATTTTGGACATACATTTGTTACTGTTTTGTGATGTGTAATTCTCGAAATCCTAGAGTACAAACATATAAACTTTAGTACTTCATAATATAGATATTGTTACACCAGTAGGATCTTAAGGACTTGAGTAGTTCACAACATTTCAACCAATACATTCTTTGGCTTTCCTGTATTTCTATAAGTTCCTAGATGAAATGTTTTCATTATACCATATATTATTCAGACATTTATAACCATCTTCATTGTTATTTATCTCAAATACCAATGAAATTGGAAGAAGAGGTATATTTTATTCACTCATGTCTGTCAGTTTCTCTACCATTTGTTTGTCCACACAGCATCTCCAAAAGTTCTCAATGAATTTCAATGAAATTTTGTAGAAGAAACACCTGGTATATAATAAGCTTCATATACATGGATTTCAATGGTAAGTATTTTTCAACTTACATGTAGTAATTTCAAAGAAGAAATCAAAAATATGACCTGGACAGCAATAATAATGAGTAAATGTTTAAATTTTCAGCCCTCCATCGATGCGGTCTATACACGCGACACGTACATACATAGATAGATAGCATCTTGATATCATGGTTAACAGAAACACCCTGTATATAATAAACTTCATTTACATGGATTTCAATGGTAAGGTAAACTGGTTTATTTATCTGTTTATGTCTACTTATATTTTGTAGATTCTGATTCAATGGGCTACCGAAGATGTGATTAAATTTGGGGGCAGATCCAGGAATTTTTATAGTTACCACCCCTGCATCCTAGCTATATGTCAACATATATTTCCAAAGTTCTGAATAAATTTCAATTAAATTTGCTGGAATGGTAGACCTTGGGATTAGGAAGAACTGGTTAAATTTGGGGACGGATCAAGGAAATGTTTTTGATAGAGAAATATTTTTTCATTTTTATCAAGTGGTAGGCCATGGGCTAAGGAAGAATTGATAAGATTTTAGGGCGGATCCAGGAATTCTTTTACAGTTACCTCGCCTGCATCGAAACTATTTGTGAACTTATTTTCATTCAGTTTTTAGTGACAATGGTGCTGGCAGAGTTATGTGCCCTCTGAGTGTTTTCTAGTTAACACAATGTTTCATCTAAAGAAAGGAAAAAGTATCTAGTATAAAGTGAATTCTAATGACAGGATACAATATATGCCTGAAGAAGGCCAAAGAATGCAGTGTCCAAAACACTGTGCCAATAACAACAAAGATGAAGACAATAGTCCAAATAATATAATCATTTGCAATACCTGGATCTACCGTAGGATCGCCCAGGGTGGCAAAACAGAAAAACAGCCAGATTTGGGTGGAAAAAGGGCCATTATTCAAAGGCCATCACAACTGCTAAATTGAGCATAATAAAACAATAAAAGTTACGACTCACAAGTTTTTATTCACTTCACTGTCAATGGCCAATTCGTTTTAATCGTATTTTGGTACTTCTTTGAACAGTGTTTTCTTTTTAAGTTGCTACAAGATCCGAACATATATATATATATATATATATACTAAATACAGTCTATATATTATATAGGCTGTATTTAGTACCTGCAAACACAAAAACTAATTTAATTTTCGTAATAAATAAATAATATAACTTGTTTGTTTTCAAATTCATTCGGCAATAGTGAAGGAGTATCACGCAAATTAATTTCTTTGAAGCAATGTTTTGTCTTAATTATTATATGCTTATTCAGGTTGTCCAGTTTTTTTATACTTAAGTGCACTCAAACATAGATGATTTCAAATTTTCATCTACAAAACTTGACCCCCAAATAAACGCCCACCTAAAATAACTGCCATATGGCCTGCATGAATACTTAAGACTCGTTTTTCAAGAAGATAAAAAGAAATAATATTTGTTGTTTAATCATAACTAATCAATCATTGCCAAATACAACTGAGAAATCATTAGTGCAAATAGGGAAAAAGAGCTTAAAACTCAATTATAATGGACAGGTCTGGTTAGTTACTCAATAGAAACTGTCATGCGACCAATGTTGGGGGTGATCAATTAAAAAATTGGAAAAAGGGGTGATCAATGAGTTATTTCTCTTGTCTTTAGTTGTGCAGTAACAACTAAAAATGTCTGAATTTTCAAAAGAGGAGTGGACACAACCTAGTGATCAATTTAGCATAAACTTACATTGCACATTGAACCCCCCACCAAAAACCTATTAAGGGAGGGGGGATTTTCAAAAAACAAAAATGTTTGAAAATTGAATGTTGAAAATGTCAGTCCTCTAGCTCTATTGTACGTGTTATACATACATAGCCAGCCAGTCAGCTGGACCAATTCAGAAACTATTTTGACAGTTTTTGTGCCAGTTTTGGTTCATGGTTTTTAATAAAAACAAAAAGACCAAGACACACAGATATTAACTCTGTTGATGAAAGGTCAAGGTTTCAATCAGAAAGTACATGACAAGAGTGCTTAGCTTTTGCTGCTGTCGAATGAATGGTAAGTAGAACTTGAAGAGATCAAACAGTCTTAGATTCTCTTATGAGAAAGAGGATATCAGGAATCTTCTATGGAAGAATAATGGTCCGATGAGGCACTGCCAGAAGGACTGAAAGGATGATTTGCATCTGACATTCTGGATCCAATTCTATAGAAAAACAGGTGGTCAAGTTTAACTTTTTCTTCTTTCTCATCTTTTATTTTTCTTCTTCTTTCATGATATTTTTGCTATTTATTCTTCTTTCTCTCCAATTTTTTCCTTGAATTCATCCTTTTTCTTTTCCTGTGTTGTGTTCAGTTTTTATTTGTGTTGATTGTTATTGTTCAGATTTGTTCATGTTCATTAATTACCTCCCTTGTTTCAATCCATTTAAAAAAAAAAAAGAAGGTTTTCTCCTGAATTATTTCAAGTGTTCTAACCCTGACCATTCTCCCAGGACCCTCTCCAACTTTGTCCCCCTCCTTTTTCATTTTTACTTTATCTTGTATTTTTCTTTTCTTTCTCTTTTTTTTCCACTCTGATATTTTGTGTTCAGCGTGTCCCATTCTTCTTTCTTTCTATCCTTCTCTTTGTCTCTTCTGCTGCGTCTTCCGGATTTCTTTCTTTTTCTAATTTTTTTTTTTTCTTCCTGTCATTCACTTTCTTACACTTTCTCTTCCTCCTTTTTAATCTCTTTGAAGTTGGAAAGAGGTAATGTATTCACACATGTTTGTCTGTCTGTCTGTCTGTCTGTCTGTTTTTCTGTCCATACAATATCTCCAAAAGTTCTCAATGAATTTCAATTTCATGGAAAGATGGGCCATTGATAAGCAATTGATCAAATTTGGGGGTGGATCCAGGAATTTCTCTTCTGATTATTAGTGACAATGGCATTGGAAGTGATATGTGCTCTCTGAGTGCTTTCTTTTTTTTAAATGTTGTCTTTCCTACACATTTCTTCTTTTTTTTATAAAATTTAGTCTCTTCTCATTAATCGCCACTACCCGCAACACTGGTTTATTGCTGGGTTTAGGTTATTCATGTGTTCTGGCATTTATATATATATCTATGTATCTATCTATGTATCCAGACTTTTCCCAGCCCTCAGTTCATAGTAGAAACTTGAAATTGTGCACACACACTCCCCTCAATGAGTAGGGCAAATGTTTTGTTTTTGTTTTTTGAAAATTCCCCCACTAAATGCAATGTAAGTTTATGTTAATTTAATTAGTCACTAGTTTGTGCCCGCTTGGTTTTTGAAAATTCAGACCTTTTTAGTGATCACAGCCCAAGAAAAGTTGAGAGAAGTAACGTATTCATTGAATACCTCCTTTTCCAACTTTTTAATTGATCACCCCCAACACAATATATTTGGGTGGCGGTGATTCATATTTTCCCTTGGAATGCTAGTTTTCTTTCTTTTTAGTAATGTTCAATCCCCTCTTCTTTCAATTGTATATTCATTGCCCTTCTTCCTTTCCATCTTGTCAACATGACATTCATTTATTTTCTTCAATTATTGAGCTGAATTTCCACTGGTTCCGCCATAAGGTCACATTGCGCATTTGTCAATCAACCAGTTTCCATAGAAACCTGTCTGAATCTTGACAGAATAGTTCTATTGAATACATTTTTGAAATGCTTCCATTGACTGACAATGGTATTAAAGGAAGAATTAGAGCAGAAAAAAAAATTTCTGGGTAGAACATGATCATTATCAAGATGTTGTACACTATTGGAGGAGGCAGCCGAAGATACCTACTTAGTAATTGTTAAACAGAGACACAGATAATTGGTTCAGACAATTATCTTTATTTTTCTACATCCTTAAAGTCTGGTCTGTGATGGTTTCATCTGCTGTACTGTACTTAGAAAAGAAGTCAAATATATCAGAAAGATGTTCAGTCATAGGTGTCCGCTGGTGGGGTGAATTGGACATTTGCCCTGGCTGGATCAGGACTTCTCACCTAGGGTGAGGGGGTTTGAAAGTTGGAACCTTATAGTCAATAAAGTATAATGGTGCTGTACAATTGTTTTATGTAACCCCAACTCAATATACCCATATATAAAAAACTGTATTTTTCTTTGTTGGTAATATTCCAAAAATATCCTCAATAGAGGATAATGGTGCTGTACAATTGTTTTATGTAACCCCAAATCAATATACCCATATAAAGAAAAATTGTATTTTTCTTTGCTGGTAATATTCTCAAAATATCCTCAATAAAGGATAATGGTGCTATACAATTGCTTTATGTAACCCCAACTCAATATACCCATATAAAAAAACTATATTTTTCTTTGTTGGCAATATGCCCAAAATATCCTTTTGCCCCCTGCCCCCCAGCCCCCAAGTATATCCTTTTGTACCCCATTGGAAGAGTAGATGCCCATGTATACAGTTGATATAAATGCAAATTTGTTCAGTTTTTGTTATTAGATTGCATAAGGAGTGTTTAGTTTTAATTAAGTTCATTTTAAAAGATTAGTTTTAATTATATTGTGACAGTAAGTGTGCATTTAAAAGAAAATTGTCAAAACTGGCATATTTCTTTTTTAATTGATTCTAACTTTGAAGATGGAAGAAAATAAGCAACATTTTCTGTATATTATGCTTTTTTCTATTTTAAAAAAGGTAAAAATACAGCTCAAATGCAATAAAAGTAAAAATGCACCATCTGACATCTGGATCATACAGTGGGCAATACTTGCTTACACAACAAATGGCAGGTGGAATTCCTATCGGGTAACAGGGTTGCCACTAAGATATACCCTCACCCCACTGGAAAAGTGGCAGTGGATGCCCATGGCTAACAGGGCTTTGCAAAAGTGACAGAAATGAAGATGCTTTTTTATTCATCTTCAAAAGATAAGACATATTGAATTTATAGAGAAGTATTTTTTCTCCATTGAACCTTCAGTGGTATAAAAGGACACATCAATAAAGGAGATGCTATATACAGATTCATTTATTCTAAAATATAATTTGATGAAAGGACTAATATGAACTGGTTAGTCACTCAATAGAAACAGTCACGTGACCAACATCTTTTGGCATCATGCCATATTGAGGTGATCAATTAAAAGACAATTGGAATAAGTTACTTCTCTCACCTTTTCTTGGGCAGTAATCACTAAAAAAGTCAGAATTTACAAAAAGCAAGCATGAACACCACCAGACACAAACTAAGGGACCAATTTAGCAAAAACTTACAAATTCTGGATTTGAATTTTTGATCTTATTATAAACTTATAGACTGTATATATATAAAAAGGTTGTTATAAGATAAAAGAAATTGCAGAATTTGATTTTTAATTCAACACATTTAAAAAATATAGTGCTTAACACATTTTAGAACCAATCTCATCATATATTCACATATATGGATACATATACTATTTATACATATACACATACAATATATATCATGTAATAATCTAAAATGAATCTGTTTGATTTATCTCCCTTAGAGATTAATAAATCTTCTTTGTAATTGTGATCTGTTCTGGAGAGGCAGCTGGTATCTTATATAAAATCAATTCTGAATGTGCTCAGTCATGTTACCTTTATTTTCTTTAAATCTAACACTAATAAGTATTTTGCATACAAAATAAACATAACAACCTTTCTAGTATTATAAATCTGATAACAGAAATACTTTTTATATATTGTATATTTAAACTGAAATGCCTAACAGTGGCTAACATGATGTGGCATACATCTAACTGAGTTGTGTTTGTTGGTTCAGCAAACACAACTCAGTTATGGACAGACCTGGAACATGCCTAGATAGATATACCTGCACAACGATTCCAGCACCTCGTGGTCACATG
>VCCN01002162.1:11078931-11089316 GCA_006491835.1 Architeuthis dux | reverse complement strand
TTATGTAAAATTAGTCTCTTATCTTGTGTCCAGCAGCATTCATGCTGATATTTTGAAAATTCAGATCTTTTTAGTGATCATCACCCAACAAAAGGCAATTTACTCCTTATCATGTCTAGGAAAAAAACATTTTTTGTTCTTTCAAAATTCCCACCCCCAAAATAGGTTTTAGTGGGGGCGTTCAATTTACAATGTAAGTTTATGGTCTCTTAGTTTGTGTCTGGCGTTCCTCCTTGTTTTTTGAAAATTCAGACTTTTTAGTATCTAACAAAAGGCGAGAGAAGTAACTTATTCATTGATCATCAGTTTTTCAAATTTTAATTGATCACTCCCAACATGGCATGGCGGTTTCTATTGAGTGACTAACCAGACCTGTTCTATATTCTTTTTAATGCTGCTCAATGTAAAAGCTAGCAATTTTCCTGTTTTTATTCTAGTCTAAAGCAAGATAATTCTGCAACTGCTCCTTGACTTCATGAAAGCAATTCTCAACCTTGGATGCCCATGCAGAGAAACCAGAATAAGAATCTCCAATTCATCTTTGCTTCTTTTAAGTATATCATCTCTTGATATGTTAGAAACCATCAACCAAAACTGTCAACATAGGTTTCTTCAGTTGTCAAGAAAGTCTGGCCAGTTATGTATGTATCGTGTGTACAGGCCCCACGAATGGAGCTAGAGGAATGAAAATTTCAACATTTACTTGAAAAACAGTCTTTTGTTTTTTTTAAAATTCCCCACCTAAATAGGTTTTGAGGGTTCAATTTGCAATTTAAGTTTATGCTACATTGGTCCCTTGCTTTGTTTTTCTTAGAAATTCAAACTTTTTTAGTGACCACTGCGCAACAAAAGGCGAGAGCAGTAACTTATTGATTGATCACCCCCTTTTCCAATTTTTTAATTGATCACTCTGAACATTGCATGCTTCCAAAAGATGTTAACCACATGACAGTTTCTATTGAGTGACGAAGCAGACCTGTTGTTTAATAAGTTAATCAGCTATTATGGAGCTTAAATTAATCTAAATAGGTTTTTAGTGGGCGGGAAGGTCTGTTTACAATGTAAGTTTATGCCAAATGGGTTCCGGCAGCTTTCATGCTTGCTTTTTCTTAAATTCAGACATTTTTAGTGATCACTGCCCAACAAAATGCGAGAGAAGTAACTTATTCATTAATGATCATTCCTTTTTCAAATTTTGTAATTGATCACCCCCAACAGGGTGCCTAAAGACATTGGTCATGTGACAGTTTCTATTGAGTGACTAAGCAGACCTGTATTATCTCTTAATATGACTTTATTCTCTGATAACTAAAAAAAAGGCTTTTTGCAGAATGAATATTTTGCTATTTTTGTTTCTTCTCAAGCAAAATAAGAATTAGAAAGAAAAATCATGGTAGATCGTAGTAAATAGGTTTATGCAAAGGAGAAAGATGACACAATTCTTTTTTGTAGGAAAATGAAACTTTTGCACGATGCAAAGAAATGCTTCCCTCAGAGATCTTTAACGGTAGGTATTGCATCACACACACAAACAACCAAACATAAAAAGAAGTTGTGACTGGATATACTTTTCAGTAGCATGTATATATACATATATATATATTTGCATAAATATATATATATAGTCTTATATGTATATTTATTCACATTTATAAAAAATATATGTAGTCTTGCAGATATATATATATATATATATATATGTGTGTGTGTGTGTGTGTATATATATGTGTGGATGTGTGTATGTATATATGTACAAGTGCATATTAGAGTGAATATCTATCCATCTTCACACATATGCATATATTAAAAAAAATATATATATATATGTGTGTGTATGCCCGCACTTGTGTGAGTGCACACACTTGTGTGTGTGTATGTGTATACATAGTACTATCCAAAAATTCAGGGAATTTGAAAAGTGCACGTCAACCAAATGTCATATGTTTTTTTGCCACCGCCCTTTGTGAGACAGTGTACATGTATATCAGCACAGATCAACATTTTCAGTTGCATACAGAGATGGCAAAAAGATGGTTGAGGCATATATATGAGCATGAATACACAAAACAATGTAGAAATTTGTAAATATATAAGTATATGCATTGTGCATTTAAGCATTATTTCATATATGCATGCATATATTTTGTATATATTTAGGTATATGCATATATGAATGGCCACGCATGATAAGAGCCCAACAAACCATTTTTAAAAGTTGATATTTTCGTTATTTTTAGAGCTACAATACTCAGTTTTCTTCTATTTTGAAGCTTTCAACACTCTACGAATTATAATGCTGCGTGTTCAAGCTTCAAAATGAAAAAGAAAATGAGCATTGTAGCTCTAAAAATAGCGAAAATATAAACTTTTAAAAATGGTTTGTTGGGTACTTATCATGTGCAGACACTCATATATAGTCACAGAAATACACACTTGTGTATGGATATCTATTCATTGTATACACACATGGATCAAATTCTTCCAGGAGAACGTATCTTAGTAAGTTAAAAAATTTGTTAGTTTAAACAAAAGAACCCAAAACAACCTTTTTTTTATCGAATGAAAGTAACTTTGAACATTTCAGAGACAGCTTCCAAAGACTCTTTGTTTATCTTGGTAACACTGCTGATGTTTCAGTAATGTCACTGGTGTTGAGGCAAAATGTGTCCTTTTTTGATTCGTCAGTTTTTAGGGTGCCAGATGTGAACTTGATCCCACAGATGTATATATGTATATCTAAAGAGCATGATTATGGATGTATACAGAAATGAAAAAAAATATGAGGGAAGAAAAAGAATTCATGTGGAAATGAGGATAATATTGGTTTTACCTAACAAAAAAAGAGAGAAAACCTACAGGTGAAGAGAGGGACACAAAACCTGAAATGAAATGATAAGTGAAAATTTACCATATAGATAAACAAGCACACCTGAACTTTCTTTTAATCACAGGTACAACATATTCTGTGCATAAGGGGATCTAACAAGGGAAAAAATTTCTCGGATTACAAAATGTTAAAAGGAGGACAGGCCTGGTTAGTTGCTCAATAGAAACCGTCATGCGACCAATGTCTTTTGGCAGCATGCCGTGTTGAGGGTGATCAATTAAAAAAATTGGAAAAAGAGGTGATCAGCGAATAAGTTACTTCTCTTGCCTTTTGTTGGGCAGTGATCACTAAAAAAGTCCAAATTTAACAAAAACAAGTGTGAATGCTGTTGGACACAAATAAGTGACCGATTTAGCATAAACTTACATTGCAAATTGAACCCCCACCCCCACCCACACACACTAAAAACCTATTTAGGGGGTCATTTTCAAAAAACAAAAGTTATGTTTTTTCTAGACATAATAAGAAGTAAATATTTACACTCCATAAGCAGGGAGTCTCTTTTATTTTACAGAAAGATGTCAGTTTCTAATAAAAAATGTTAAACCAAGTTCTGCTCTCTGTTGAAGAAACATGGATATATATAAAATTGGAGGTGTAGGCTGGCCGAGCGGATAACGGCTCAGAGATTGGACTCAGCGAGCTAAGTTCAAACTCTGGTTGGGACAGTTTATGTTCACTTTGCACTAATACCCTTGGGAAAGGCATGCATCCATCTTTCCCCTAGCTATAGGAATAATAGTGCAGGGTGTAGTGAATGATACCACCTCTAAGTCAATGTCACTGTTGAAGGATACAGCTTAAAGTTGGTATCTAGAATCGGCCATTATTTTCTGAACAACCCAATACCACAATATTCCAACTAATCCATTCTACAGCTTTCCTCAGGTGTACACTCCATAAGCAGAGAGTCTCTTTTATTTTACAGAAAGATGGCAAAAAGTAAATGATGGCTAATATAATAGGCAACTTGCAGGAATACCATTTTGTTCCTGTTAATATGAATTGTATTCAATCCAGGGACGATTAAGCTTGTAGCATAAGTTATAAATGGGCCCTAAATTAAGAAAATACACATACATATTAAAACATTTTAACATTTTAATATTTTATTTTAGTGTGAAAAAAAGTATATGCAAGCATACATCATAATGATCATATTTACACAATATCTAGGTGGTGTAATAAACATCATAATTCTTCTTAAAATCATTTGCATTTGTTCATAGCACTACATATTTCGGTAATCTATTCCAAAGTCCCACCACTCTATTGCTGAAAAAAAATGTTCTGATATTCAATTTACTTTTATTTGCTATTTGGTATATGTATCACATAGATACCACACTCCCATTAATTACTGATATCAAAACAAAACCCTAATTAAAGTTGATAATCAGCTAAAATTGCTAACCTTAAACACCCAGTCGTTCATAAAAGTTGAAGGCTGTATAGTACTATAATAATAGAGCAAGTGCAGAATCACTGAATCAGAATTGATAGCTTGCAAGCATTTAGCATGAAGCCCTTGAAATTGTGGGGCCTGTAGCATATGCTATTTTTGCTACATAGTTAATTCGGCACTGATTCAATCTATTTGGTTCTCTTTCTTTTGATGCATTGGATTTTTTTTTTAATAATCTGCTTAAGCAAAGCAATCGAGTCTGTTCAGATGTACTAACATGTCCTTGAGGATTTTATTCACCATTTGTCAGGCAAGATAAAACTATAAAATTCTACCCTGAAGTGCTTTTCATCACTAATGAAAGCGAACTGATATCTGTGCAAAACCCAAATCATACAACTGAACGGAAACTGCATATTGTCACTTGGACTCTGTCTCTGGTTTCTTTTGCAAGAACATTTTCCTGTTTGTTTGCCTCTTGTTACACTGCTTGCCTTTAGACTCTTGTAATAGTATTGATGTTACAGATAAAGTCAAACACCTATGAAAATAAAGATTCCATACTATAACAGGGTTGCATTGCCTTTATATGCATTCAATTTGATAACCAATTGGTTAAGATGGTGTATGTTCAAGTGCAAGCAAAACATATATATATATATATATATACCATATTGAAAGAAGTTATTGTTAGAGCTGACTACATACATTTCCTGCTACACAGCATATCTTCAGGCCAGCTATAAAGATTTGCCATGTAGTAGGAAACATCATAGTCAGCTCTAACAATAACTTGTTTCAATATGGAATATTAGCTCCAAATGATAGTGTTAATTATAAAATTAACTTTTTCATATGTCGAGCACTCTAATTATATATTTTCAACAACATATATCGGATTTGTTATAATACAACTATATATATATATATAGTTTTCCGAAAGATGCTTTCTAGGCTTGCTGTGAATAGTTTAGGTGATATTGTATCCCCTTGTCTTACTCCTTTGCCATACATAGGTGTCAAAATAATTCAGTAGACCCTGGTTTCTTGGAGAATGCTCAATACCTGGGGTAGAGTAGTAATATAAATGATATTTCTTTATAGATCCACAACGAGTTGTACAACTGGTTTCACTCTCTGGATTATTCAAGTGGATATAATATTAAATAAAAGTTCCAATTTATACTAAAAAATTGTTTTCCTATCCTTTGATTTGTTGATGTTCCTGTCCATTCATTTGTTGGTGGGTGGGTAAATTCTTCCGAGGCCTTTGTTTTTCCGCTCTACACCATTAAATCCTGTCCCTTTGTTTTATTATTTTATATATCCTGTCTATTCTCTTCACTCATTATATCGCTATTCATCCCCTTTATTTTTATCTATCCTGTCTATTCTCATCACTCAGGATAGATACAAATAAAGGGGATAAATAGCGATATAATGAGTGAAGAGAATAGACAGGATATATAAAATAATAAAACAAAGGGACAGGATTTAATGGCGTAGAGCGGAAAAACAAACGCCCTCGGAAGAATTTACCCACCAACAGATGAATGGACAGGAATATCAACAAATCAAAGGATAGGAAAAAAAAGATTTTACAGACAAAAATATAGACCATCAGATGGGTTTTTATATAAATATATATACAAGGGTCAGTTAAAAAGTAATGCCTGTTCTAATTTAATTTTAAAAGTATTGGTCAGAATACCTAGGGTTTTTTTTAGCTATAAGCCATAACATGTCTAGAAGCCCAGGCGGGAAATTTGAGCATTTACCTTCTCTTTTCCTACCCAGAATACTCTTTCAAAATAGCTGCCCCTCTGGACACACGTAGAAAGCAAAGAGCTGTCATAGAATTTCTGTTTTTGGAAGGAGAATGTGCTGCAAACATTCACAGGGGGTTAGTGAATGTTTATGGAAAGGCTGCACTTGATGTAAGCACAGTAAGGAGATGGGTCAGTAGAGTTAATGGCAATCCTAGAGAGAAAAGAGAGTGCTTGCAGTTTAGTGTAGTCTCTTGGCTACTCAAAGTTCTGTGCAAAGTGAGCACAATATCAAAACTCAGAGCAAGGCCACATTTGAAGATGTATGATGTGCTTTTGCAACATGTCAATGCAATGCCTCACAGCAGCTTAAAAACCAGACAAGCAATCTGGAAAACCTTGCCCCATCCACCTTACATGTGGAGAGCTAGTGGGAGATACAGAAGAATTGGATGTAGGAGGGGGACGAAAAGGGTGCACAATGCCTCTATAACAGCTCACTGTCAAACAAACACTGAACATTATTTTTGCTTGTCGCCGAAAATGTGGCATAAAGCAAACTTTCACAAAGCTGGGAATACCTGTATATCAATCTAACCTAATAACGAACAGTATGATTTTCTTGGTTTGTGGGTCCTAACTGAATTATTCCACTGGTTGGAGAGGGGGTTTAATATGAATTCAGTATTTTTTTCTATAAAAAAACATCTCAATCCAAATATATCTGTGAATTTTTTTCAACTGGGATTAACAAGTAGATCATATGAAAACAAAACAGACCAGGACAATTGTCGTATAGCAATGATCAGCAAGTTAATCTTACTGGCCGTTGTTAGTGTATTCGATCCTCATCACATTTTCCAGTATAGATGGTCTGATACCTATTCATGCGAAGTTACACTACTTATATAAGGAACAGTGTAATTTTCTTAGTTTGCTGTCCATAACACTTGACTCTCTCACTCAGGGTTAAAACTGTTGCTGTACTTCCTTCTGACCATTTGAAACTATGGACTCTTCAACCAAAACAAATTTGCTATTATTTTTCTTAGAAAATAGTTTCATTGAAATTCAAATATATCTGTGAATTTTTTAACAGGTATTAACTAATACATAAATATTTGTGAAAAGACATTTGAAGATACACCAAGCAAACCTGAAAGTGAAATAATGTAGTCCACTTTTTACAATCTCTTAACATTGAAAGAAATAGGAAAAGTTTCAAAGAAAACTAGCATTCCAAATGAAATTATGAATCACTGCCACCCATATATGCTATGTTTGGTGTGATCAATTAAAAAGTTGGAAAAAGGGGTGATCAATGAATAAGTTACTTCTCTCGCCTTTTGTTGGGCTGTGATCACTAAAAAAGGTCTGAATTTTCAAAAAAACTAGTGACCAATTTAGCATAAACCTATTTAGAGGGTGAATTTTCGAAAAAACAAAAAACATTTTCCCTACTCAATGAGGGGAGTGTGTGTGCATAATTTCAAGTTATCTACTATGAACGGTTAGGGCTGAGCAAAATCCAGATACATAGATACATATAAATGTCAGAACACATGAATAACTTAAACCCAGCAATAAACCAGTGTTGTGGGTAGTGGTAATTACTTAGAGCACCATAAGTAATGGAATTTGAGTATCCAAACAGATATGCAAATAAACTTCAAAATCATTTATCTACTTTGTTGAGATTCAACACTCTTCCCGAATTAAAAAAAAAGAAAGGATACAGTTGAAAAAATAATACCATTAGGGATTTAAGCGTGGGTGGTACATGTTGTTTGGTCACCCAAGTGCTGAGTCAATGGAAGAAGGACCAATCAACAGAAACATTCAAAGGATGGCGACAGCTGTTTGCAGGATATACATTATAATGGCCAAATAGGTTGTTGTGTTCAACTGCTGGCCAGGAGTAAAACAGCAGTGTAGGAATGCTACTCCAATGGGTTTTGATTTCTCCCCATGACAAGGCACTCTATGCATAATGTATACACAATTATTTAAATAATAATATTAAAATCTATAGTTTTATAATCTAAATATTTATTTGATCTACTGTCTAAAATCAAGCAGAGCCTCTCTCAGAAAACTTTTTGGGTAGAATTGTATATCAAAACTTCTAAGTTGATACGATATGTACATTAATAAAATAGGTTGACTTTATCATTTACCGGTGAGCGAATATAGTATGGTGTGCTAAAAGGGTTATAGCAGATGAAAATGGGATGGTTAAAGGACGAGGGTGTTTGTGCTGTGGGTGTGGAGCGGGGAGTGCAAAAGAATCTTTGCACTGCCTTATATCCTCTCGGAGACCCTGAAAACAAGAAAATAATTGATATCTTCTTATTCAATACTGAGAGAATGAATCCCTCACTAGTGGACAGAAAAAAAATGATTGAATTATTTCTATTCTTCCAACATAATTCAATTTAAAATATGGCCTCTCACATTAAACATCCATTATTTCTTGAACTAAACTGAAGCTTTTTGATCTTTGCCCACACCAGCCCTCTAGAGCTTTCACAAAACTTGATCGTAAAACAACATTAAAATATAAAGGATGAAACAACTCAGAAATAAATTATTGGACTTGTTGAGTTTTGGCACAAAACTGCATTCCTCAAACACTTATTGAGCTTACTCTCAAAGGCCTGCAATATCAATTTGATTAATATCCTACCATCTGAATCTCCAGAGCCCAATTTAGTCATTTTTCTTTATAAATAATTTGTCACATTCTTAGCCAGAAAATAAAGTTAAGAAAAGAAGGATATAAAGGTTAAAAATATTGAATTTTTCTTTACTTTTTTACTGCGATGTTCTTTTCCACCACAGTAGTAAAAGGGTCAAATGGGTTGCTGGGGGTGAGGGGTTATTTTGTCGCAAAGGCCCCCCTCCCCAATGTATTTGGAAACACATATAGTCATGATTAAAGATAATCTAATTATTACTCTCCTTCGTTTTCGATAACCTTATTCCAACTACTAACAAGTTTTTCAAAACAAGATTTTCAAAATTCCTTCAATTTTGGCCTGAAATTAACAGAGACTAACATATTTTTAATCTCTTCTCTTTGTCCATCAAAATGGTTTTGCAAACTTCTAAACAAATGATAATCAGTGGGAGCAAGGTCAGGAAGATATGGTGGATGAATCATTTTTCCCAGCCGAATCTATGAGTTATTTGATCACTCAAGCGGTATGACTTCCTGTGATTTCTGGATTTTTCGCCATTGTAAATGTGGAGATTTCAGACCGTGAACAAGATTAAGGAGAATGCAACAGGGCAGCAGATGGTGATTCCGAAAGATGAGTTTGCAAACTGTTTTGAAAAGTAGAAGGGACACTGTGGTATGTGTGTGTGTAGTCCCAAGGGGAGTACTTTGAAGGGACTAAAGCACCATCGCCCTAGGTAGGCTACGTTTTTGTTAATATAAAATAGCTGGATACTTACTGGAACAGGGTGTAAAAAAGCATGGTAATGCAGTAATGCCGTTAAGAGTCTCACCTGCTCATAGGGAGGTATAAATGATAAAAACAATGAGATATGGATGAATAAACATTGAATGCAAACATTCTCATTTAGTTTTTTATTGGTTGATTGATTCAAAATTTCAATTAGAAACAATTGCAAAATTTGTGCCATTAACAAAATTTTAGCGCACACATTCTGCTTTCATCATCATCATCAGCAGCAGCAGCCGTTATCAGTCCATGCTGGACAAAGGCCTTTCCCATCTCCTTCCATGACAACCTATCTTGTGCCACGTCCTACTGGCAAACTTTTCTATCTTGTCCCTCCATCTTGTGTCTAGCCTTTTCCTACTGTGCCATTAACAACATTTTAGCATACACATTTGGGAGGCACATTTGGTCAGAATTCTTTGTTTACGAGGTACAAAATCACTTTATCACACCCTGTACTGGAGAGACCACATATTTTCATCTTCATTTTTTCTTTTCCGCTTCCTGTTTTTTTTTAGCTTTGAAATCAAGAGTTTTCACAGCATAGTCAAAGTCAGACTTTACTTTGATTATTCTCCTATCTGTGAGTATAAGAAAATCCTGTGGTTGTTATTCCAGACGTTTTGTTTTTACTTATATCTTCATCTTTGTTTTAACACACTTAATATTCTTTTTGGACTTTTTCAGGTGTATATTGCATCTTGTGGTCTTTAGAAGTGGGTAAATACTTTTTTTCTGTTTCTTTCTTATCTTCTCGACAAGAACACCACACAGGGCCAGCTTTAAGCCAATTGGACTAATTACTCCCAAATGAGACCCACACTTAAGAGAGCTCCACACTTTTATATATACAATTA